>BQNB010005763.1:0-68071 GCA_026074375.1 Tanacetum coccineum | reverse complement strand
TTCAAATGAACTTTAAAGGATTCTACTCCATAACACGCAAATTAATTAAGGTTCAATAAACAAACAATTCATTCTCAAAACCAGGGGCGACTCAACCTTCTCGGAGGCCTAAAGCGAACCTTTAAAACGGGGCCTTTTATCAAAGTTATTTTTCAAAAATCGATATATAAAATTTACCTTTTTAACTTTTAAATGTGAAATCATTTATTTGTCTTTTGAAATCAATATATTATAATATTTCATTTTTAATTAATAAATGAGCAAATAAATATAATCTTTTTGTGACACTTTTGATCATAATTGACTTTAAATTAACTTTAGTTTTGAAATTTCTCATGAAGAAACTATTACCGAAATGATTAACATTATTTTATACGCCATATAAGTATTACAGTAAGAGCTTAGATTAATAATTTGACAGAATATATCAATCGATATAGCAATTTCCACATATATAAGTACTCTCAAAACTCTTTGTTTCAAAAATAAATATATACCGTTAATATCCAAACGATTTTTATTATATGGGTTAAAAAAAATTTAAGGTTCATACAACTACTTTTTTAGCTTCTTATCATTTAGGGATTTCAAATTCTCAATGCTAAATAATAAACTAAAGATGCATTTATACAATCTAAATTGGTCAAATTTACTATCTAAAGCCTCTTCGCCGTTTATAGCTTCATGCCACCACCATCATCATATTTTTCTATTTCTACAAATAACTTGTTTTTTCTTTCAATTTTTCGTTCTACATTCGTTTTTTTACCAATTTCTTTAGCGAAAAATAAAGCATCCCTAAAAACAACTTTTTGATTAAAGAATCATACATGAGTAGATGAGAGAAAGTTAGAGATTGAAAATATATTTGTGGATGTGAAAAAATAAAAGTCGATTCATTAATGTAAATGGTTTAATGTTTGTTATCATAGGGCTTAATTTAACCTTTACTTATTTTTCTTGCAAAAATGAGTTTTTTATATACTTGATGTATTTGGGCTTAAATTTCTACAACACGTAGGGTTGAAAAATGAAAAGTAGAAACATAAGAAGCCCAAAATTTTGATTATTTAACATTTATCAGTCAATTCGGGCCTTTAATAATTAGATCTTTTTTTATGACGGCAGAAAAGCACGCGACTCACTTTAAATATATACAAGGTTTTAGAAAATCTGGGGCCTTAAAAAATTGGGGGCCTAAAGTCATAGCTTTACTTGCCTTACCCCTGAGCCATCACTGTTTGTATCTTTTCAACAACTAAAAATGTGCATCTCCATTGCGAGGGAGATACCATTAAATACGCCATTACTACAAGCATAAAAGATTGACACTTGTGATGCTTCCGCAACAATAATGAAACAAAAAGGTGATAACGGATCATTTTGTCTAAGACCCTTATCTAATGATTCACTGCTCGCAAGAGGTAACACACTTCGAAGTGATGAGGATAGACTTAAACTTGATGAATTGATGGCACTATGTACCACTTTACAAAACCAGGTTCTTGATTTGTAGAAGGCAAAGACCACTCAACATAATGAGATGGCTAGTTTGAAAAGGAGGGTCAAGAAGCTTGAAAAGAAAAATAGGTCAAGAACTCATAAGCTGAAGAGATTATACAAAGTTGGTTTGACTGCTAGGGTAGAATCCTCTGATAATGAAGAAAGTTTGGGTGAGAATGCATCCAAACAGGGGAAGATTGATGCTATTGATGCAGATGAAGAAATTACCATGGTTAGTGTTCAAAATGTGGATGAAGAGATGTTTGATGTGAATGTTTTAGATGGTGAGGAAGTGTTTGTTGCAGAACAAGAAGTTGCTATTAAAGATGTAAATAATGAAGTTAATGTTGTTGAAGAAGTAGTTAAAGTTATTAACTCTGCTAAGTTAATTACTGATGCTGCTCAAGTTAGTGTTGCTGGTAATGTAGTTAACACTGTTGGTGATGCAACAACTGTTAGTGCTGCTACAACAACTACTGCTACAATTACAACTGTTGATGATATTACTTTGGCTCAAGAATTTATGGAAATAAAAAGTACAAAACCCAAGGAGAAAGGGGTTGTTATACAAGAGTTGGGTGAATCTACAACAACAATATCTTCACAACTATCTTCACAACAATCACAGGACAAAGGTAAAGGAATATTGATAAAACCTGTGAAGCCTATGAAGAAGAAAGATCTAATCAGGCTTGATGAAGAAGCTTCTTTAAAATTACAAGCTGAATTTGTTAAAGAAGAAAGACTTGCAAGAGAGAAAGCTGAAAAAGAAAAAGAAGCCAATATTGCCTTGATTGAAACATGAGATGATATACAGGCAAAGATTGATGTTGATCATTAATTGGCTGAAAGATTGCAAGCACAAGAACAAGAAGAGTTATCTATTGAAGAAAAGGCTACATTATTTCAACAACTCTTAGAGAAAAGAAGAAATCATTTTGCAGCTAAAAGATCAGAAGAGAAAAGAAACAAACCACCAACAAAAGCTCAACAGAGAAAGATAATGTGTACTTATCTAAAGAACATGGAAGGATACAAGCTCAAAGATTTGAAGTTAAAAGAGTTTGATTCTATCCAAGAGATGTTTGACAGAGCATTCAAAAGGGTAAATACATTTGAAGACTTTAGAACAGAGTTGGTGGAAGGCAAAGAAAAGAGAGCAGGAACAGAGCTGATATAAGAGAATGCAAAGAAGCAAAAGGTGGAAGATGACAAAGAAATAGCAGAGCTTAAACAGTGTTTGGAAATCATTCCAGATGAAGAAGAGGTAACAATTGATGTTATACCTTTAGCTGTTAAGTCTCCAAGTATTGTTGGCTGGAAGATTTATAAAGAAGGAAGAAAAAGCTATTATCAAATAATGAGAGCTGATAAAAAGTCTCAAACAGACATGATCTTTAGTCAAATGCTTAAAAGTTTTGACAGACAAGATTTGGAAGATCTATACAAGTTGGTAAAAGCTAAATATGAGTCAACAAGACTAGTGGAAGACTTTGATTTGTTGTTATGGGGTGATTTGAAAATAATGTTTGAACCACATGTAGTAGATAAAGTATGGAGGAATCAACAAGAATACAAAGTGTTGGAGTGGAAGTTGTATGACTCATGTGGAGTACATTCCTTGAGGATGCAACATATGCAGATTTATATGTTGGTAGAGAAGAAGTATCCCCTTGCACCACTTACACTTTTAATGATGTTGGAAAAGAAGCTTATAATTGATTATGAAAGTGAAATGGCTTATCAGCTTCTTAAATTTATCATAAAATAGCTTAAGAAGTAAAGAAGTGTTTGGAAGCATCCTCCTGGTGTTGATGAAGCTTTTAATGAAGAAACTTGATGATTTTAAAGAAGAATATCAAGTTTAGGGGAGGATTGTTAGGATTAAAAGTCTTCTTGATGTTGTTTGAATTACTGCTGCTCATGTTTGTGTTAATGCTGCTCAGCTGGAGTTAGTATTCCTCAGAGACTTCAAAGAAAATATACTAAGTGTTTAATACTGCTAGTACACAGTTAGTACTGCTAGTGAATATCAGTGCTGCTGATGAACTTCAAAGAAAATATGCTAAGTAGTTACTACTGCTAGTACAAAGTTAAGACTGCTCAGCTGAAGTTAATGGTGCTAGTGAAAATATGCTTGAAGTTACTACTGCTAGTGAATATCAAGTTAATGCTTCTAGTTAGTACTGCTTATATGATATGTATTAGTTGTTTATAAAAAAGATTTTAGATACTTAGGGAAGTATTGTAAGCCGATTAGGACTCTTTGTGTATAAAAGGAGGTCCTAGGGCATAGAGTTTGATGTACCAGTACCAGAACTAAAACCAAAAATCAATCTTAGTCGTATAATTCTTAGCTTCAAGGTCTTTGTAACCCTAATACTTTGAGAGTATTCGTATTATTATCATTAATAATATTGGAGCTTATTTGTTGAATTGTATGTTCACTGAATTACTGTTTCATTGATAATTCTTCTTGATATTAAAGATTATATTCCGTATAATCTTTAATACATTCAAACAAAGTTTCTACTATAGTTGGGTTAGATTTATCTAATATAACTAAACCTTAAACAAGCTTAAGGAATTCGGTCTATTGAAGTAGGATCAACAGAACCATTCGTGTTTAGATCATCTAGATGTTGCGATGCATATTGTTGAGAATCGTATTTTTCATACATTTGAGCTGATTCTGTGTGATGTCCATCGTATGCTTGAGTTGTATTTGTGTGATGTTGCTCGTAAGGTTGTGATGGGTATGTGGTTTCACCGTATTGTTGTGATAGGTAATGGTTTTAACTCTGGAAAGTGTTGTCATACTGTTGATGTAGGTTGTAGAATGATGGTTGGTTGTTTCTTGGAATTTCTTGATCATGTTGTCTATGTATGTGTACAGGCGGCTCAGCGATAAATGGTTTAGTGCAATGATCACGTCTATTTCTCGCTTTTTTGCATCTGCTACAATGCATAAGTCTTGGCTCCTCTCCTTGAGATTGTATACGGTTTGTATTTTTTGGATGACCGGGTTGTGGGTTGTCCATTCGAGGAGGAATAGCTTTATGAATATTGTGTGGAAATTCCCATTGTTGCATATTTCCAAGAAAATAAATTGATTCGTAGTAAGTGCCTTGATATTTTGGTTTTTTAAACCAATCTGCTACAAATTGGACATAATCCGTCAAACCGATAAACCTTGTTACAACTAAAATGTGACCACACAGAATCCCTGAAAGCTGCCATTTACGACATTCACATATGCATGTTTGTAAGTTGACATCACGAGTATATTGACCATCTAAAACTTGGTATTGATAGTTGTTAACACCGTTAATAACTCATGACGCGCTTTTCATCCTCTTTTTAGTCACTTTGTGTGCTACCCAATCAGTTATTTCATACGTCATATTTTCTACAAGAATACATAAACAAGAATCAATATAGTATTTGATATTGAAAACAAAAAAACATTTTAGATTATGTATTCTAAGAGAAATACCTGCGAGTTCTCGACGTTTATAGTACCAGTCTTGCACCATCGCACGATACGTCTCGGCCAACTTTAACACCGGTAGCTTTCTATTTATTACACTACAAGCATTAATAGACTCCACACTATTTGATGTCATATAATTGTAACGAACTAGTGGGCAATGCGCTCTTGACCATATTTGAGGACCAGCTACACAAAGCTTGTGGTATGCATCAGGCTGAACAACCTGTAGTATGCTCATATTGGTTGCGAATTCTTCTGGTGTGTATGCCTTGCATATTTTCCAGATAGACCTTTTGTTTTTTTCTTTTTCAATGATAGGTTCATCATAAGATAACGACAACATGCAGCATGAAAGGCTAAAGGGAATTCAATTTGTACCGCCAAAGCTATAGTAGGATGCCTATCAGATATAAATAGCAAATTGAGGTTATCACCTATGCATTCTTTGAGTACGGACATCCACTATGACCAACATGGACATGTTTCCCCTTTGCATATACCAAAAGCAATTGGCACAATCTGATTGTTTCCATCCATGCCCACAACTACAAGATTTGTTCCCTTGTATAGACCCTTTAAATGTGTCGCATCGATTATAAGCAAAGGGCGTAGACAATTAAGGATCGTACGAATCTGAAAAAAATTATAAATATACTATAGTGACGTACTAGTATTTTCTAATTCAGAAAAAGCTGAGCATGACTTACCGAAGCACCAATGGCAATGAATAACATCTCAAAAACTCCTTTTTTGTCTGTTTTGATACGTGTGACTGTCCCTGGGTTTTTTCTTTTTAGATTGTGACAATAATACGGTAGCATTTCAAAAGATTCATACAGTGAACCCCTTATCTGTTCTATCCCATAATCCTTTCCTCTCCATGCTTGTTGGTAAGATATATTTATTTTATATTCTGACAAAATTTCTTGTTGTATATCTTTCTCTTTCAAAACACGCTTACTATCTTGTAAATTAGGAATGATAATGTGAGCAATTACCTTTTTGTTTGCATTTCGATGGTTAGGAAATGTTTGAGTTTTGGGACACGTGTGAACATCATTAAGATATGTAGTGTAATACTTAGTTGTATTATCCCAAAGTCTAGCACGAAGCTTCCAATCACATTGTTTAAAATGATAGGATTTAATTCATACCTTTCCGGGGCACACCTGTCTGTTAAAAATTAGAAACCGTCGTTTAAAGCTTTCAAATTAATAGCCAAGTCTAAATCTTCTTTATTGTCAAAAATATTACCCTCTTTAACATCTTATTCTTTACTATACTGCTTTGGAATAATAGGTTTTGCCTTGTAAACTGGTGTTTCTGGAATGTCAGGCTTAAATGACATGAACTTGTTCCATTTATGGTAAAGGAGTTGGGGGTTTTCATCTACCCCATCATCGGAATTGTTTTTTTCATCTGCGTTTTTATCGTTAGATCTGAACGCAAATGAGGATTCTGGTTTTGTGAAATGGGGCTCATTTTTATAACTGGATTCATTCATGTGAAAATTACTTTGTCCAAAATCAAAAGATAAACCATGGTTGAAAAAAGATATACTAGTATTATTATTATTAAAAATAGATGAGTTTACGTCTTGATTAGATGGGCCGTTGTTTTCAAAAGTTGTTGGTTCAAAAAAAATTAAAGAACTTGTTTTTTTGATTGTTTGGCCCAAAATTTGTGGTTTCGTGTATTGGTATATGTTTAGAAACATACAAATGTGCAAATTCATCTAGGGAGTTACAAGCACATTCAACAAAAAATTATACCTCATCGTCGTCTGCGATATCAACAGTAGAGTCAAATGACGAGAGCTGAAACGATAAATTTATTCGATAATTTGCTTCCAAATTGAATTTCTTCACCATAATTTCATGTAACGTTGAGTACGTCAAATATTCAGACATAATGGCACCTCGTTGCGTTTCATTATAATAAATCATGCATTTGAATTTTCTTATATTTGACTCCATTTTTATTTTTAAGATTTAGTTTAGGATGTTTTCAGTTCATGTTGGTTTCATAATATATATATATAGTAATTGAAGAGTCATAATATAAAGTAAAAGAAAATTCAGAATTATTTCATAGATCACGTAAATTATAAAGTGATGAAATCTATGTCATTGATTTGTCAACTCAATGTTTCTAAAAGTAAAAGATAAGTCAGAATCATGTCATAGATCGCGTAGATTAAAAAGTGATTAAATCCATGTCATAGACTTGTCAAGTCAATGTTTGTAAAAGTAAAAGAAAAGTAAGAATCATGTTATAGATCGCGTAAATTATAAAGTGATGAAATCCATGTCATTGATATGTGAACTCAATATTTCTGGTAATGTCATTGAATTGTCAGAGTCATGTCAAAAATCGCATAAAATAAAAAAGTGATTATCATAGCCTTGTCAACTCAATGTTCCTATAAAGTCATTGAACTGTAGTAAAATAGTAGCTGAAATGTACGAATAATGTGAAATGATGTAGACTACGGTATTACTATATTTATACCTAATCAAATAGCATACATCCATCTTAAAATCTCTAACTCATACATTCATTAAATATTTTAAAATATGTCAGACAACATACCATTTGACCTTTAATTAGCTATCATGAATAGACTACCAGTGAAGTCTTTACTTCAATTTTGTAATGTGTCAAAGAGTGGAATTCTTCCATAGAATGTTCCAACTTCATTCGTAATTATGCTTTTCGGGAGAGAAATAATTGTTGTTTATATTTAATCTTTAAGCAAATTATTAAAGGTTTTATCTGCTCAGCAGATGATAATTTAGCATTCACACCTATAGTTTCAAATTTAAATATTTTCTCTCTAATACCAATTGCTACATCTAAAGGTGTATGGTATTTTTCATTTGACGAAAACTCAATGCTATTTCTTTGGAACCCATCACTAAAAAAATTGGCAGGAATACGTGTCCCCAATTACAAGCTTCAACCTAATTCATCAAAAATGATATTTGGTTTTGGTGTCCGTTCTGACACTCTAGATCCAACACTTTTGAAGATAAATTACCCCTATTACGGTCAAGGTCTATGGTATGTGTCAGTGTTTACATTAAGCTTGAGAATATGGTATATAGTTGAGAATTATTGTTTGCCACATGAATCTATAAGAATAAAACAGTCAGGTCAAGCAGTTGTGGGTGGAAAAATTTTCTGGGTTGGTTCAGAGAAGTTTTATAGTGATGATGGTACTTCGTACAAAATTTACATGTTAGTTTCATTCGATTTGATTACTCACCAATTTCAGGTTATAGACATGCCTGAACGGATGCGTGTTGGGGAGTTTTTACCTCCATACTATATTTCCCAGCTTGAAGTCTCTATTATAATTTCTGGAAGTTTCAGTTTTGGTGACTGTCGTATTTTATATGCATGGGATCTACAAGTTGATGATGATGAAGTTTCATCGTATAGACAACTATTCGCCATTCCATACCCAGCAGAGCATGAGCTCAAATTACTTGGATTCAGTAAAGATAAGCAACCAATAGTTGAAGCTGCGATCTTCTAACAATGGCATCAGTCACTATAAGTGTTCAATCCAAGCTTTCAAACTTTTCGAAACGTTGGTGTCAAAGCAAACCGTGGTTCATTTTTCATTGGCCCATACAAAAAATCACTAATTCTTAATGAACAAAATAACGCACTAATAAATTAGGTTTTTTCGTTAATGTTATTAATTTATGTCTTTCATGTTATAACCATATCATCGTGTTGTCTTTTAATATTTTTGTTTTGTATTGTCTTTAGTTATATAATGTTTTTAATATATGAATAAAAAGTGTGTTTGAAATAAAATGTCTACCCGTGTTTAATATTGTTGTTTTGTATTGTCTTTTGTATTGTATTGTCATTCATTAATATAAAATAACAAATTCCCGCCAAAAACTATACCCAAAAACTCCCGCCAAAAACTCTTCGTTACAATAAAAGCAGCTATTATCATCAATAACAAAAACATATCACACACACACACATACTCTTACGATAAGAACCGCTGAAAGATCACACAATTATTATGAAGATGGTTCCATATAAAGCTTTTATGTGTCGTTGTGGAGCCGGAGATGTAGTTCTATGAGAATCGTATCAACCTAAAACCCGTGGTAAACTATACTATGCATGTCCACTATCCAAGGTGAAAAATCACATTTTTTGTATTTTTGTATGATACAAATGATGTGGTTAGTTGTTAATAATTGATTTTTGTACTCTTTAACAGCCTCGTAAAAATTACTTTGGATGTGAATTTTTTATATGGAAAGAGGAACGAGTTCATCTACTGATCAGTTCT
This sequence comes from Tanacetum coccineum, assembly GCA_026074375.1. Lineage (NCBI taxonomy): Eukaryota > Viridiplantae > Streptophyta > Magnoliopsida > Asterales > Asteraceae > Tanacetum > Tanacetum coccineum. Next base: position 58,751 of record BQNB010005763.1, on the reverse strand, counting down.
CCTGGAGCTTCATCGACTCCAAGTTTTTCTCCAGGAACTTCATCGACTCCAATTTTTTCTCCAGGACCTTCAACACCTCCAACCTATTCTGGGGGATCTTCAAGAAATGGAGATTGCTCAAATTGCAAGCTCTTGCTTGCAAGGATAAAGTTACTCGAGGCACAATTGGAAATGTATATGCATCCAGAACAACACACACTTAATTCAAATGCACTACTTCACAAAGTTTACAATGACATGGGAAAACTTGGTTTGGAGTAGTTTCTCATTATGAAAGTAATTTGTATGCTTCATTGTTTAAACTTTTATTGCTTTTATAATGTCTTAAATGTTTGTGTCAAATAAAATGTATGTGTTTCATAAAAACTAGTACTCGTTACAATAACAATTTTAAACACAATACATAAGTGATGAATTGTCAAATCATGTAATAAATCTGTAATAGAATTGTCAAAATCATGTCATAAATCATGTAAAATACTAAGTGATGAAATAGATATCATGGACTTGTCAAATCAATGTTTCTATATAGTCATTGAATAATCTGTAATAGAATTGGTAGAATCATGTCATAAATCGCGTAAAATACTAAGTGATGAAATAGCTGTCATAGACTTGTCAAATCAATGTCGTATATATTCAGTAAATGTAAACACTTGTAAACACATTTAGTTTTAATGTGTTTCCTCTATATAAACCCTACTTTGTTACTCGAATCATACACTTGTATTTTCAACATCATATTCCTCTAATATTTTCTTTCTAACTTGTTTACAATGTCCGACTACTTACTTTTTGATATCCAAGTCAAAATCATGAAAAAAATCCTATTAAGAGTTTACTCAAGTTTCGTATAGTCTCAAAGCCATGAAAGTTTACAATAGACAGTTACATCTTCATCCATGATTACGGTTCTCGTCAATGTGCCATGTGTTGTTTAAATTTAAAGTGTGGGTAACGAACGTTTTATGTGTTCTATAGACGGACAAATGTCCTTCAACCCCTAAATACAAATTTTCCACTTTCAAATCTAACACCGATTACCACTTCTAAAGGGGTATGGTGTTTTTCATTTGGTTCTAATGTAAGGGCAATCCTTTGGAACCCATCTATAAGAATTTTTTTTGGAATAGAAGTCCCTTACGTACCGAGTAGGCCAGCAATCAAAAAAATTGTTTAGAGTTTCGGTGTCCATCCTGACACATTAGACCCAACAATACTGAATATTAGTATGCCAGTTTACGAAGATGGGCCATTGCATGTGTTAATGTATACTTTGAACTTTGATACTTGGACTGTTCTTAGGAATTACCGTTTGCCTTGTGTCAGTATAAGAATAAAATGATCATGGGGTCTAGCAGTTGTAGGTAGTTGTATTTTCTGGGGTTGTTTTAAAACGTTTTTTAATGATGATGGTTCTTCTTACAAACTCTATATGCTTGTTTCTTTTGAATTGATTAACCACTAATTTCATGTATTAGACAGACCTACTCAGTTAAGAAAACAACTTCCAATTCCATTCTATATTTCCAAGCTAGGAAACTCTTTTGTAATTTCAGGAAACCACATTTATTATGAGAACCGATATATTTATGCATGGTTGTTAGAAGTGGAACCTGCTGTTGTAACATCCTGGAGAGTGCTATTCATCATTCCTTCCTAAAATATTGCAAAATTAATTAGATTTAGTAGAGACGAAGATCCAATTATTGAAGTAGATAACGGCCAAGAAATAGTTCACACATTACAAGTGTACGACCGTCCATCTCAACAATTTCAGAATGTGGGTATCGAAGCTAATGGTGGATCGTTCTTCATTGGCCCATACAAAGAATCACTAATTCTTCTTAATGTTTAAGTATGAATGCTCTGTGGATTTATATTCTGTATTGTATTTTTAAATTACGTATTGTAATTTTAATTTCGGTAATGTATTTTTTACTTAAGTAATGTCATTTTAATTTAACTCATGTCTACCCGTTACGATACAAAATTTAAACAAAAAACCACAATTCATTAACGAATATAGGATTACAAATATAACAAATTTAAACACAATACATAAGTCATTCATTAAAATAAAATTACAGATTACAATAAGAAGATTAAACACAATACGGAATTTTAACAAAACACTTAAATTTAAAAAAAAAACCTAAAGTTGTTGTAACTACTGATTTTTACTAATGATTTGTTTTTCTAGTTTAGCCGCCTTCTTAAACAAAGCATTATGCATCGTATAGTCTAATTCAGATTCTATTTTTAGAAATATTTCAATCAAAGCACGTTGCTCCATTAGAATGTCTCTCCATTCCTCATATGCTTTCCGCAATTCATCTTTAGTTGTGCATGCGTTATCAAATTAGTGGCATAAGTTCATAATCACTAACTGACGACCTTGATCCTCCTGAATGTGTTTCTCAACCATCAATTTGATTTGATCATAAGTATGTGGAACCGAACACGCCATTTAGATATTTGTTATATGAAATGTAAAAAAGAAAGTTTCTGTTTAAAATTGTTAGAATTGTAAGGGTATTTATAGGTTTATAAAAAGCAATTGAATTGTCAGAATCATGTCATAAATCGCGTAAAATACTAAGTGATGAAACCAATGTCATGGACTTATCAACTCAATGTTTTTATATAGTCATTGAATTGTCTAATCTGTCATTGAATTGCAGAATCATGTCATAAATCGCGTAAAATACTAAGTGATGAAACCAATGTCATGGACTTGTCAACTCAATGTTTTTATATAGTCATTGAATTGTCTAATCTGTCATTGAATAGTCAGAATCATGTCATTAATCATGTAAAATACTAAGTGATGAAACCAATGTCATGGACTTGTCAAATCAATATTTCTATATAGTTATTGAATTGTCTAACATGTAATAGATATCATTGTCTATACCTATTTATGTTGCTCATACATTATATATAAGTTGTCGATACGTTCATATTACAACATTCTCTAAACTATCCAACATAGCAATGGCTGCATATTCAAATAAATTCAAATGTGTTTTACATTTTAATACATTTAAGGAAGGTGTCATTATGTATGACGATATGGCATACTCAATGTTACTTGAATTTGTTGTGAAGAAATTCAATTTAGATCCAAATGTTCGGTTAAATTTATCATTTAACCTCCCTGCAATTGAAAGGGAAATTACAAACGACGAGGATGTCGAATTTTTTATTGATTGTGTTACTAACTCATTAAATGATGAAATACCACATTTGTACGTTACTCCACCTAAAAAACCTGAAGCAAGGATAATACCCGGTCCAGCGAGTATTCTTCAAAAGGCTTTGCTAAGAAAAAATGCAGACGTTATGATAGGTGGTCATGATAACATATTGACAACCCATGAGTATGTCAAAAAAAGTAAATGAAGATGTGTCTAAAGATGATCATTTTACACTTGGCCCATGGCTAAGCGCGATTGTGCATCTTCATAGTGAAGTGGTCATGCCATCTGGTTGTCTTGGCGATATGAAAAAATATTGCATAAATGGGAAACTTGAACTAGTGGTTGGCGTTGTCCTGAGTTGTACACCAAATGCGTTGGGAGACATGACAGTTACACTAAAAGATCCAACAGGTATAATGGGAGGTACAATTCATTACAAAGTCTTTAAAAACGAAGATGATGGTTACGCAAAGTCTATCAAAGTTGGATATGTTTTGATACTTCGTAATGTTTCGGTCTTTACCCCAAAACCATCAAAACATTATCTTAACATTACAATAAGAAACATTGTTAAGGTTTTCTATAAGGACGCTGAATTTTAGTTTCATAATTGTTTACTTTTACATTTGTCCGTTTATGTTTTTTAATCAAGTTGTATTACAACAATTATCAGCGCTTGTAATGCTTTAATAATTCAACGTCTACTTATTGTTCATATATGAAAGTAATATACAATATTATTTCATGCAAAATGTTAGTCTTTCAACATACACTATATACAAACTAATCTAATAATAACCACAATCCCTAGTATTCTCACACCTACACCTATAGAACATTTGAAGCATTTTATTTCTAATGTTCTCCTAACACGCTTGACTATCACCACGCACTATTGGCTTTGTATCAGAACACAAACAAGAGATTAACCAACAAGTTATGACTCCACAGTCTTTGAAGTTAGGTTGGTGAGGGACATCCTGGCCCAAACCGTCATTGTATACAAATGCAAAATCATGGCGTTGTCGTCTAGTTCCATTGAAACAACCACAGTCTTCCAAAATGTCATTAATCATGGGTGTCCAAAGTTTAATTTGATGCGATAACATTTCCTTAGTTCCCTCGCTATGCATAGAGTCAAACACATATAAAAGAGAAGTGGGTAAGTATACTGCACCTGTGACCCAGTGATTTCCTGCAACATGTATGGGCATATACACCTACAAAGATAAAACCAAAAAATTATGTCAAACTAAACAACTTATTAAATACTAATCATACATAAAAAGGTATTAAAAGTTTTTACATAAATAAGTACCCAATCAATATCCTTCCATGTTGGGTACGGACGCGTTGAACCATCTAATGTTTCAATTATGTGTTGATCCGTCCGTATCATAAACTGTTTGTTTTCTGGATGTACGCTTACTGTACCCGATTTAGACATTGTCCATCTTGCATCTTGTGGCCTCTCTCTAATTAGTAGCTCAGTCTATGAATTCATGTGCTGATTCAAAACATACTAACAAAATAAATAACTATTTTAGGAAAAATATAAATTACTCCTTTATTAAACTTGTATTAATAAACTTATGTCCCTGGACAACCAACCCTCCTGGTTGGGCTGTTCCATGTTATGAATCCCATGTATACACAAATGAGGAACTAGTTGTCGCTAAAAGTTAGCTGAAACTAAATAACCCTTCATATAACAATCTAAGTAAATATCATAGGGGTTTAAAAGAAATTCCATGCAGTCAACATACTCTCCTCGCATAACCTAAACAACCAAGTTAATAACCAATCTCAATACACTAAAATGGTTGAGTTTATTTATTAAATTAAATAGAAGACTAACAATTACCTTACTAGGATCCACGTTATCATACACTAAGTAATTACCAGTGAATTGTCCACCCAATAACATAACGTTATCCCCTCCTACATTGTCATCGGCAAAAGCGTTCCCAAGATTCAGAGGTGATACATTGGCATTCTTGACCTTATTCTTAGTTTTATCACCTTGTTTCTTAGGTAAAACTATACTAGGAGGCAAATCCATATATGGACTCTGCCTGTAAATGTTGGGATGATGTTCTCTCCTTTCTTGATTGAATATATTCTAAAAAATAACAAATAACAAACATTTATTACTTCATGATGGTTAGTACTATAGAAGCATGTTCGTAAATATTTTTAGCATTACCGGGTTCAATAAGCCAGCATCATAAGGATGCGACAGGATAGGGGTTTGCAAATTTTGAGTACCCGAATGCGATGGCATCTGGCTTTGCCAATTAGATGTACCAGGATGCGATGGCATATGTGGTTGCCAATATGGAGTAACCGAACGGGATGGCATCTGGCTTTGCCAATTAGATATACCAGGATGTGATGGCATTAGGGTTTGCCAGTTTGGCGTACCCATATTATGACCATAAGAAGGAGTCCCTTGGGCACCTTAAAAGAAAGAGCTATTTTCCTGCGTCGGGAAAGAAGACAGACCACCCTGTGGAAAACCCGTAAATAAATAAAAATTTAGGAAAATTCCCTAAAGAGTCCGAGTTTAAGGGTGTTAGGCACCTTCTCTTCTAAAAAACATTTTTAAGCCAAAAGAGTCTGGGGCGACTGTGCGATGGGGCAACCTCACCACAACACGCCATGTGTCCCTTATTTAATTATTAAAGTACATTTCGGGTACGTATTTGTTATGTATGTATAATTTTTTTTGGATTGGGCAACTTGTATAATAAGGGCGACCATATTTTGGGCAACTGGGTTTTTGGTCATTTTACATAAAATAATATTATATTACATGTTGCGACTTGTACTTTTAGGGCAACTTGCACATTTGGGCGACTTAAAATACTTTGTATTTTTTTAACTAACAGATTTTATTTTTGTTTTTATACCTAATAATATTATACACTAATATTATTAAATCACACACACCACACACAACAACACACACTAAAACACACATAACAACACACACAACCTCATGACGAACACCCACCCAACACCTGTTCTTCTTCCCCCTGATTGTTCTTCATCAGATGAACAGAAACTTTAATCCTTTTTACCAATCCATCCATAGCACTAATAGTAATCGATAATCTAAATCCATATTCAAATCACAATGTCTGATTTGTACGATGTCAAAATCAATGTTAGGTCAAGTGTTAAGTTGCTTCCAGAAATTAAAGGGCTTTTGTCAATGAAGCCGAATCGTGAAAGGTTATTTAGGGATACTGTTTTTGGGCCGTGGTTGGATATTCAGTCTCACGAAAATGATAGCCATATGATGCATTATGTTTTTCAACATCAGGTATCTGTCTCTAACCTTCGACCTGATTGTCCTCCAATTATATTCCATATAGGGGATCATTGGTTAGAGTTTGGTCGGAAAGAATTTTGTTTGATTACTGGGTTTCGATTTGCCCACTTCTCAGAAAAACATGGTCCAATGAGTACTTTTTTCGATCGATATTTTTCAGAAAATAAAACAAGAAAAGGTTTCAAGAAAATAAACGGGTTTGATCTTTTGAATGTTCTTAAAGATAAGCAAACTTGGTTAAATATGTTGGATGAAGATGTTGTTCGTTTGTGTTTGCTGATTGCCAGTGAATTAGTTTTTATGGGTAAAGAGAAAAGGAATTTCTTGACGAAACATATAATGTGGTTGGTGGATGATTTTGATGCTTGGAATGCTTTTCCTTGGGGTGAATACATGTGGGAGAAATTTTATAATAGGACTGTAAATGTGGTTTCTAGACATACCGAACATCATTTGGCTGAGCTGAAGAAGAACCCAAATTTCAATGCCACATACAATTTATACGGGTTTGCTTGGGCATTCAAGGTTAGACAATTGTGTACTGTTAATTTTTGTTTAAAAGTAAACTAACTTAGGTTTTGTATAATAATGCTTTGCGTGGTTTACTGGGAAAACTTTCGGGAAAGGGGAAATTAGGTATCACAATCTTATACAAGGCCTACATATCTGAATAGGCATTATCGACTATAACACCCTTTCAATTATTTGCACAGCATAAGTAAAACTAGAATACTAACAATTTTGTCAAAAAACAGATTCTAACCAATACTTAACAAAACACAATTTCTATATAATAACCTGATTAGTTTTCTATAGATGTGGATTTTGGAGAGTTACCCCAACAATAAAAAATGGTGGTCTAAAAAGGCGAACGTGATCCCACGTGGTCTTGCTTGGTCAAAGGTTACAATGTTTGAGAAATCAGATTATGAAGAACTATTTAGACCGGTAAACACAAAAGTCAAAAACTTTATTTGACATAATTCATTTGTTTTTCCATCATGTTGTACGGACCATTATTTATATTTATTTCTAGATTTCAAATCCAAATGTGGTCCTTATTTCAAGTCCTGAAGAGATGAGTCAAGCATGGTTTAAGGCTAGTGCTGAGTTTATTAAAGGGTTGGATGATCAAGACGGTACATTTTTTCAAGATGACCAAGGTAGAGAAAATGTATTGAACAGCATAACAGAATGTGTGGTGACACTGAAGATGGTACTTTTGTTGATAGAGTTGTAGGAAAAATCGGTCCTAAAATGAATCGAATGTCAGTTGATGATGGGGATGGTGTTTTGGATTCTTAGTCAGATGATGGCCGATGGTGTATTGGATTCACAAACAAAAGATGTTATTGAACAAGCGGCAATGCTTCCAACCATGTCGTCAAATAGTCCACAAGCGGGAAATGCTGCAGTATTTGAATTTTTTGCTGAATTTTTTTCTCTTAAAAAGGAAGTATTGTTGATAAAGAGACGCAAAGATGATGAGTTTGATGAATTGACAAAAATATTTTCAAAGTTAGAGACTTCTGAAACTTTTGTTAAGTTTAAAAAATTACTTACAAATGATTTGTGTTCCGAAAATAAATCAAGTGATTGCAACCAAAAAAAGTATGATGGTGGCGTGTCTATTGAAGAGAAGCCAAACTTTTCTTCCCATCATAATGATAGTTCAAATCATATTGGTGGTGTGTCTAGTGAGGCAAAGGTTAGCACGCTTTGTCCTCTTCTGATTTTATGTATAGGAGGCTTCTTCCTAAAATGTTTTACTTGTAAATGTTAAATTAATAGACCAAACATTGACTAATTTAATTAAATAGCAGGCTTCATCCTCTTTTGCTCATCCTGGAAATGATGAAGATGTGTCTCATTTAGACGATAACATGGAAATTGATGGTCAAAATGCAAAGGATGGTTATAGTAATTTTCAGCATCATTTGCACCTTCTAATCAAAGCTTTAGGCACTAAAATAGAAAATCTGAGTATTGATGTGGTTGTACCTCATAAAGTCGATGATCCTATGTTACGTACCATTAAACCAAAATATGACTTTGATGAAGCTGATGTATGTACTTATACCTTATCTTTGATAATTTATTACTACTGACAAAATTCTTCTACTGATCTTTTCCTTGTATCTATATTTTGACAGGTGGATAGTTATGATGATGACTACATGTCATTATTCAACAATGAAGAGCAACCTGCCAAATCATCTTTAAATGATCTGGAGTTGCAACAAGAACCCGATAAAGTTGATGTCAAAGATGGGATTTTAGAACAACAACCAATTACTGATAAAGGAAAAACAACTGTTATTTAAGAAACTGTTGGGGTTACAGTTGAAGAGGGACCTAGTCTGGGGAGAGGTTTAGGCGCCCTTAAATTTAAGAAGAAGAATTGCCAACGCGCTTTAATACCAAACTATGTTTTAAGGTCTACTCAAATAAGAAAGAAGAAGATGGCTATGTCTCTAAAATCACCATTTGTCAACAATCAGATACAACTCCAGTTCCCACAAAAAGAAATACAAGGTTAAAGAAAACAGATGACATTGTGCTGCCTTTCAATTTAGAGGTACGTTACTTGTTATTATCAATTTTAATTCAATATATTATATTTTAGTATATTAGTCATATGTCCAATTGATTATAGGATATCTCCGGGCAGCCACGAATTAGGTCAATCAATCATATAATGACACAAGACCTGTTTGTTGAGGTTTGGCTCAAATTCTTAGTTAATTTATAAATTATAAATTTAGTATTATTTATAAAAAAATTATTTTTGTTTAACTAGAATCTGTCAAGACCAGATGGTTGCAAAAGTGACAAGGTTATAGTTCCTGAGTATATGTCTGTGTTTATAACCAACAAGGATCTACCAGAGTATTGGTTTCCTTGGGGCAAACGAGACATTGTTATAGGTCGATTTTTTTTGGTTGAGGTTGTCTTGTATTAACATTGGTAAATCAGACTGGTTAACTGACCAAGTAAGTACCTATAGATTGCCTAATTTAAAATTGATCATAATTCATTTCAATTCTTATTTATATTTTAATTTCCATTCACAGCACCTTGATTTATGGATTGATCTAATGTGGTCTTTAAGACCACCTGAGGCAGATTGGGCGATTGTAAGCCCTCATTTCTCAACATGCATCTTAAGTGGGATGATGCCAGATTATTTTTCAAACGGCCATATGTATCCCCTGCCCTAGATAGCCGTTGAGAAGGTTTATTCCGCCCAAACTTTTTATTATGTCAAATTAAGGTGTTTGTTAATTTGTTATCAATTGTTCCTTAATTATAAATCAGGTGTATTTTCCGGTTAATGAACTGAAAGAACATTGGTGTCTTGCTGAGCTTAAAATACGTACTGGAGTTGTTACATTTTATGATTCACTTGGTTGGGCTGGTGGAAGTAGAAGACATTGGTGGAGACGAATGAAGAAGGTATTGCCAGAGAATTTCATGGTAGTTTAACTTTGAACAACATGTAGATATTTGGATGTATTCTTAAACTATTATGTTATGTTAGCATTTTGGAACCAATCAATCCCCTAGCATATTTGTTCAATGTTGGAAGATTCACAATGTCTAATCTAACAGCATAAGTGACATTCTGTTACTTGCAAAACGTTTAAGGTTTTTTTTGATATTCTCACAAACATGTATATCTGTTTAATGTTGGAAGATTCACAATGTCCAATCTAACAGCATAAGTGTTGCAAAACATTCAAGGTTTATTTTGACATTCTGTTACATGGAAAACATTCAATGTGTTTTTAGTTTGATTGGCTTATTTAACCCTTGTAACGCTCTTTTCATTTCTTTATAATTGTGTTTGCTTATATTCTTCGTATGCATGCCGTTCACCAAAATTATGCTACATTTACACACAGATGACAAAGAAAGAATAGTTAAAATTTTACAATTAATATTTGTACTTATAATAGTACAATTTGGTTGCTTAGTACTTGTATGTGTTTATGAGTAAAAATAAAATTCTCGAGCGACTTGTACTTTAGGAGATAGGGCGACTACTAGGTGTGGGTATTAATGGCTAAAGTATGTGTATGTATTTCATTTGATCATTGGGTATAGTTATTACATGTAAAACTCAACTTAATGAGCTCTCCTTCTTCCCCAAAATTTAAAGTTATTTTGGTTTATGAAGAAATCAAATGTGGTGTATTACCCCCAAAGAATATAAGTCAGAAAATTTTGTGCGTTATGTACGCAAAAAGTTCAATGTTAAGGGATAACAAAGAACTTTTGTTATCTTACAACATTGGTTCAAACTCATTCAACATAATCGACGAAGATGATGTAGATTTTTTCTTGAAGGCAGTTTTAGAATCAGGTGATGTAGTTATGAGTGTTTTCATAAAATCCACTGCAAAAAATAGTTGAGGTAACTCCTTATAAACCCATAGATATTGATCTGAATATAGAGTTCAATATTGATGTTTCATACAAAAGAGCTTGGAAGGGGAAATAGTTAGCATTGGAGTCAAATCAAGGAGACCCTATCTCCTCATTTGCTCAGCTACCTTATTAATGTTATAACTTAAAGCTGGCTAATGAGAATACTGTTACACACATCGACACCGACCATGAAGGACGTTTCAAGATGTTATTCATCGCATTTGGTGTTGCGGTAAGAATATAATACGATTTTTTATTAAATTTCTGTTTATCTAATATAACATATGTTATGTATGTCTGTAAGTCTGGTACCCATATTCAGAATTAGTTAACATATACTTACAGAAACACAAAATGCCAAGCATAATGACCATAAAATAATATTATACAATATAAGGTTCCTACCTTAGCACTAGCAAAACATCAACAAGCATACAATAAAGCATCCAGGTGAACATAGATTTTGCATCATACTAGTCTTTAGATGCACATAAAGTGACATAAGCATAAAAGTACTTAATTTCATACCATAAACACTGACATAGATATTACCAAAATAATTTGTTGATCAACCAAATAATAGAAGTGGATAAACAAGCAACTCCATCATTTAGACACCACCTACAATTTAATTAAAGATACAATAACCAGTTAATACCTACGAATGTACGTTATGTTTGATTAAAATAAATTAACCAAGTTGGCCGACACACCTTAACACTTTTTCCTTCCATTTTTCTGCTTCTAATGGCCCTTTTAGTAACCACTGTCTCCTTCCCTCCATCATTAATAAAACCACCATCTTCAATGACTACACCTCTGTCCTTTCCCCTCTTCACAGCACCTACGTCTTCAACCATTTTAGCTTTCCTATTAACCATAGCTCTCTTATATATGGTTACATTAGCCTTATTTCCTTTGCTACATATAACCTCATCCTTTATGAGGTGTCATTTTATACACGTTTTCAGGGTCGTTTAACCCCCTAAATCGCGCATTTATGCCCAAAATAGGTACTTAATCGTTCCTTTATAGGTATTTCTCATTTGGAAGAATTACATGTGACTTGGGCTCATTTGGACAAGAAATGAACAAGACTACAGACCTACACCAACATTGATCAAGAATTTCTCTACAGTGGCTGGAGACGGCGTCACAGATACAACGTGACGCCGTCACCACAAAGATCAAAACGGCGTCACAAGATTCCACGAAGGCGTCAGAGCATACGAACTAGCCCATTATCTAGAATATTCTCTTTCATGACGGCATCACGATTAAAACGCGACGCCATCGCAACGTTTTTCCTATATATACAAACCCGAATTTAGGGTTTTGAGTGTGTAACTTTAGAATAAAAAGAGGGTACGAACCCTAGTTCATTTAGAAGCTATTAGGGACGAATTTAGGGCCTAAAAACCCTATTTTACTTCCTCCAACTCATGTTTTAATCAAGTAAGGTTTACTTAATCATTCAATATGTCTATGTGTTGTTTGATCTATCTATGCTCTGGCTTTATCTTTAATATGCTTGGCCAAACCTTCTATTGTGTTTATTTATAATTGTATGAAACCTAGAATGTAGATCTTAGTGGTGTTGCCTCTTGTGATGGATGTGCATGTTAGGCTCTAGAAAATCATCTTTTGTTTGTATCGTTGTTGATATGTCTAGGGAAACATGATTGTGTAGAAAGGATACCATCGGGTAACAGACTTCATACTACCTTGCCCCCTAATATGGTTGATCCACTTTTAATATATTTCACATGCACTTAGTGTACCCCTAGGGGCCATGTAATAGTCTTCATACTACCTTACGTGTGCGTTGCTCTAGCGGAATACTAAGTAGACGGCGGGTTCGTGTAATTCGTTCATGACTTAGGAAATAGTTACACAGATCATTACAAGGGTGACAAGGCAACAACACTAGGAGAAGCAATCTAGGGAGTAATACATGATTAAATAAACATAGTCTTTTATCTTATTGTTATCACCAATTAGCGTAGATTTATATTTAGTTAATAGCTAAAACCAAACCTCCTCTCAATTATATGATTTACTTGCTTTCCATAAAACATAAAAACACAAAAATAATCTTCTCTCAACCCTTAGAATTCTGTTAGACCGTGATCAAGCCTTCCCAACCTATTCCCCAAGTGAACGATAACAACCCCCGAGTCTTGCCTATACTACTACTACAACGATTAGGTGCTCTGCCTAGGGAGTTGTAAAACTTCTTGTAGAAGTCCTACGACGACCGCATCAAGTTTTTTGCGCCGCCGCCTGGGGAATTGTTAGGTTCTAATCATAGTTTAACTTAGTTCTACTCACCTAAATCCTTTCAAGTGAGACTTTAATTTTCTCATATTAGCTTTCTCATAGTCTATCTTTTCTTCGTGTTATCTATTTTGTAACCCATTCTCGTCAACCATCATGGGAGACGAGAATCCTATCCGTACTCTAGGAGACTACTCCAAACCAAGCCACGAGGGCTACAGGAATACCATCGAGCTCCCCGTAAGGAACAACGTGGTGCCACTTAGATCCGACACCATCTGGTTGGTGCAAAACGGATGCTCATTCCAATGAATTCGGTCCGAGGATCCAAATCAACACCTGAAGGATTTCCTTAAACTTGTGGACTCACTTGACCTTGATGGTAAAAATAGGGAAAGAACGCGCCTGCGTTTATTTTAATTTTCCCTACGCGATCAAGCTAGCAATTGGCTTGAATGTCTTCCAACAGGATCCATCTCCACATGGGAGGATCTTACTACCCGATTCCTTGCTTAATTCTTTCTACCGGGAAGGACCACAAAACTCCGCAACGATATCCTGGTGTTCCAACAACATCATGGAGAATCTCTATCCGAAGCATAGACTCGTTTCAAGGACTTACTCCAAAAATTCCCTCATCATGGCATCGACCTTTGGTTCCAAGTCTAAATTTTTTATGACCATGTCAATCACGTCACAAGACGAACCATTGACCAATCGGCCGGTGTTAAGCTTCGTGACCTCAACGCTGAAGAATCCTGAGCATTATTAGAGGACCTTGCCCTCTATGACAACGAAAGTTAGAACGACCCAAGGGATTTCGCTAAGCTGGCCAAGGCAATCGCATTGCCTCAATATGTCCCGAGTACATCCGACCGCTGTCTAATCGAGCTCGAAAATCAAGTTCAACGCTTGATGGAAGCTCATCTTGCTCTGACACAACCTACCCAAGTAAATAAAATCACTACCCCATGTGAAATCTGTAGTGGTCCCCATGACACTCAGTATTGCATGGAAGACCCCAAACAAGCCTTTGTTGAATACGCATCTTCGCGTACTGATGAAGCGGGAGGTAAGTGGTATACTTTCAAGACCGAGCAAAACAATCTTGGTGACACCTACAATCCGTCATGGAAAATTCACCCAAACCTTAGGTGGAGACAACCCCAAAATTCCCAAAACAATTTCTTAAATCCACCTAATCGATTCCAACCTAACGGTTCGATCCCGAATTGTCCCTTCAACAACCGTCCTCAAAATTTTAACAACCAATCAAATATAGAAGGATTGGTTTCTGAATTCATGGCATCTCAAGAGGCCATATTGTCCAAGTTTGAAGCCGATTTCAAACGACAACAAAGCGAGATGACCAACAAAATTGACACTGTGTTGAAAGCCATCACAGATCAAATAACGGGCACATTACCTAGCGATACGGTTAAGAACCCAAAACTGGGGACTCATCCAGTTTCATCTGCTCGTTCTTACCCAACAATAGATCCGCAATGCTCAACCCACATCCATAGCTCAATCAACGCCATCACAATCCACCCCAAGCAGCCTGAAGAATCCCAAGATAATGAGCCTGATGTAGGACATGAAGAAAAAGGCAGCCTTGGAAACATCAACTCTAACCCACACCCACAACCTAATCCATTAGCTTCCATCGCCACGAAACAAGTACAAAACTTGAATTCGATGGTTGAATTGCTCAGATTAGTTTCCCAATCCTCTAATACAAAATTTGTCTGCACTAAAGAGGATGATAGAGAAGTAATGTTCATCGAGATCATACGAGATGATGATGAACCTCAAAATAAGAGTCCTAATGAAGGTGAAGGGACAATAACGGAAGGACCGACGGTAGAATACTTTGACACGTTTCCAACTAGAGATGAGCTAACCTACCATAAGTACCTTATGTGTGGCCCGATCCCCTCAATATTTCTACGAAACCCCATCATCATGGAAGGATGCTCCTCCAATCTTAAGATACCATGCAAAATTAGGCATGTGCATGTCAAAAAAGCCTACATTAACCTTAACTCCCCTCTAAATATCATGACTCGAATGATGTATAATTGGATCATAAGAAGAAAACTCAACCCTAGGGAAGATGCGAATAGAGGAATTGGTGATTTTACAGGGAGGATTAAAGGGATGCATGTCTTCATAGGAAACTTCACCTACGTTGTTGACTTCATGATTGTCGAGGATATTAGCTCGATCATAGACCCTAGGTTGTCACAAGTAGTTCTAGGGAGGCCTTTCATTGAAATATCCAATATGACTCATGACCTACCCGAAGGAGTAGTTAGGTTCACCAACAGAGATGATGAAGTTACCTATAAAATGCCCCATAAGATAGAACAATACAACTCGTTATCAAACCTAGAAAAGGAACACACAAAATCGGTCTACCTTAGGAACGACGAGGACAAGAGAAGAGGAGTTGACTATGTAATGAGTAAGATATTAGGGTTCTACAAGGAATGTTTAGAGTTAGGCCATGAATATGAAAGTGGATTGGATGATGAAAGAGAAGTCACGTAAGGACGTGTGACTTCGAGTCTGGCTACAAGACTCATTAATAAAGAAAAACGCCTCTTGGGAGGCAACCCAATTTACTTTTCCCGCAATTAGGAGTGTCATGTGTGTTGTAATTCTTCATAGTTTGTTTTATTATGTTTGAACTATCTTGTAATCATGCTTTGTATTATCTTTAACCTCGTCTTAATTTTAATCAAAGGTATTTTGCAAACAATAAGTGTAGGAGAATTTATTCGACTTTTGAGCCAAATTTAAACATGTTAAATGAATTGTTTAGATTAATTCGCGTCATTTTCAAGTCATATGATTGAATTGTTGAATCTCAGTTTTTATGCAGCCATTTGTACAGGAATTAACATATGGAATCAAGTGCAGGAAATTTTTCATCAAAAACAAAAATTTCGTTTTCACAGACTGTGGAGATGGCGTCATGATTCACACGCGACACCGTCACCACGTCACCTGTGACGGGGTCACACAAACCCTGACGGCGTCAAACGCTCAGGTCAAGAAAACTTAAAAATTTTAATTATTTTTGAAAATAAAACTTGCATAACATTTAATATATGTATTCTTCTATTATAAACATATAAATACCTAATGAGTTTAACAATTCTCTCATCCTATCTATCGAGTTGAACCCTAAAATCACATTGTATATTGGTAAATCGTGCATTTTATGCTTGGTATATTTGTCTTTGTCTTTGATTACAGGTTATATTTGATGAGAAGAAGCTTGGAAGTTCTTAGGAAGTTTCATTAGATGATTCTCGAAGGACGATTTAACCAGTTATCGCATGTTTCTTCTCTATTATTGAGCAAACCAAAGGAGTACTAGTTTCTTTTCCTTGTTTTCTTTTCCCTTTATTCGTTTCAACGGGTACTTATATAGAACATTGAGGACAATGTTCAACTTAAGTGTGGGGGAAAATAAGCCTTAGAAACTATTCTTTCATTTGCCATTTGCTTTGTCTTTAAAATGATAGGTAATATATCGAAACATAACATAAGAGGTAATTTTTACCTAAATTTAAAAAAAATTATGACACATACCGACGAAAACCGAGTATTAATAGTGTCTCATGGATAGGAACTTATATGACTAGCACAATAACCCTCAGAATTCCACCCAAAATGTGAGGTTCACCCTTAGATCTTTAGAATTCGGGTACCCATCGTTGGTAACCCAAGATGATTTTATCTTTACCCGGTTCGAGTTAAGGTTGATCTGCAGGCGTGCATGTCTATTCCGTCGTTACGGTCATGTATGCATTGCCTTGTCACCTTTTCTGGAATGTCTAGTGTTAGTAAAATTCATATGAGTATACCGGTAGCGTATTAAATTCTAGAACTTGTTTTTGTGATGCATCCCGAGACCGCATAGTAAGTATTAGGATTTGCTTGATAAGAGGCATTAGGATTAACCCATGTTTTAAACCTGTAATTGTTATGATGGTCACACCGATCATATAACTATCCCACACCCTTGCCATGCACTCATCTTTAGTGCAGGATACCCTTAGTACAACCCTCCGAGCCTATCCTTTTCACGGTTTTCGTAATTTTTTGGTTAAGCCGGACTATTAATGAAGAGCATTGTCACCTTTAAACCAATCGTTACACCCAAAAAGCCTTAGCCTACCTTTTATGTACTCATTTTTAGTACATTATTGTGTTTAACCCAAGTTAATTATTGAGTACACGGTTGCTAAGTCCTTATCCTTGTAAATACAGTTTTGGGACGATTGGGATTCATGGTAGTATTTATTTCACGGAAGAATAGGGAAGAAAAGTTAAGTCAATACCCCCATATGTTTGTCAAATGATCTCCATGTTATTGGTTTCACCTCAAATCTAGTCATTAGATAGATTATAAATATCGAGCATGTAAAAGCTCAAGTGTAGGGGTACGTATTATAAACCCCATGTGATGTATTATGTTATTAAAAAAAAGAGAAAAGAAAAAGAAAGAGATTGATGTAGAGTTGTGTAGAGTTTGTATATCTTCGTCCGAGTCTTGGCTTAGCAACCAAACCAGCGTGTATTCGTGTAAATAATTAGCTAACCCTTCCACTCCAAATTCACCCAAAGCCACCCAAATGTATCCCATCCGTTTCCGTTTCCATTATATGTTATCTTACACCTACACCCCACAACCCTTTATAAAAGACCTCTTAGATAGTAATGAATAATACTTGCACCTAGCGGTAGAGGTTTGATCGTTTACCAAGCCTATGGTAATTTATATGCTATGACAAGTAATGAGTGTTGATTTTCCGTTTCCACCATATGTTATAATTTATTATACAACTGAGTAAAAGAGAGAATCCCAAACACTTATGTGAGGTGCTAGTATATATTTTTAGTGCTTTTAATTACGAGGTCTAGGAGGTTGTGTTGTAAAATATGTTTAAAGAGTAGGTAAAATGACCCCTCATATTGTTATTGTCTAGGTAGAAAAGCCCATTTGCTTGAGGACAAGGAAATCCCAAGTGTAGGGGTATTTAATGAGGTGTCATTTTATACACTTTTTCGGGGTCGTTTAACCCCTTAAATCGAGCATTTATGCCCAAAATAGGTACTTAATCGTTCCTTTTCAGGTATTTCTCATTTGGAAGGCATTTGGAAGAATTACACGTGACTTGGGCTCATTTGGAGAAGAAACAGACAAGACTACGGACCTACATCAACATTGATCAAGAATTTCTCTACAGTAGCTGGAGACGGCTTCACAGATACAACGTGACGCCATCACCACGAAGATCAAGACGACGTCACAAGATTCCACGATGGCGTTAGAGCATACGACCCAATCCATTATCTAGAATATTCTCTTTCATGACGGCATCACGATTAAAACGCGACACCGTCACAACATTTTTCCTATATATACAAACTTGAATTTAGGGTTTTAAGTGTGTAACTTTAGAATAAAAAGAGAGTACGAACCCTAGTTCATTTAGCAGCTGTTAGGGACGAATTTAGGGCCTAAAAACCCTATTGTACTTCCTCCAACTCATGTTTTAATCAAGTAAGGTTTATTTATAGTCATGGCCCATGATGTTGAAAAACCTTAATTAATTACATTTTACAAACAAACACTATGGAGATTGGTATAACCTAAATTTAGTTACCTTTTTGTTTCAGCTTCCTATTTCTTAAATATGAAAATATTTCTTCAAGTTTTTCTATTCTCACTTCAAGGTCTTCCACATCCTTAATACATGTAACCTTTTGCTTTGTATCTACAATGATTGCCAACAAAATGAAACATAATATATACTAAACTTCATATTGATATAGCAAAAACTAAATGCATATACACTTAATGAAATTACAAATCATTAAACCCAAAACAGAGCATTTAAGCAGATTCTTATACACAAATGCAAATACTTACAAGTTTGACATTGGGTATTTATTTTAGAACTAACTTTATTAAAAAATTTTGTTACTAGATTAAGAGTTTCTTATGCTATATGTGGCCGTTGATCATTATTGATGCTGCACATCTTAAAGAGACTTACCTCGGCACAAACATTGTTGTTGTTGGAATGGATGGTAATAACCAAATCATACCTATTGCCACTGGTGTAGCCCAAAGTGAGACTAATGAGTCGTGGACTTGGTTCTTGAGCAAGTTGAAAGATTGCATCGGGGAAGTACCAAATTTGACAATTATATCTGATATGCATTATGCGATTATACATGCATGCAAGAATGTGTTTCCAAACTCTTTTCATGGATATTGTTGTCGTCATTTAATGATGAATTGAAATATGTAAAGCGATAAGCTAAATGGTTTATACTGGAAGACATGCAAAGCCTATACAATTCCCGAATTTGAGAAATTAATTTCTTTAATTCAGACTGTAAGACCTGATTCTCACAGAAAACTAGTCGAAGCCGGGTTTAGCAAATGGACTAGGGCACTGTGCCCTACAACAAGATACAACTACATGACATCAAACAGTGTTGAATCAATAAATGCGTTAACAAAGGACGTGCGAAAATTACCAATCACGCAGCTAATGGATTGGTTTAGAGATCTTCTACAAAAGTGGTATTATGAACGTCGAGCTAAACATCAAGGTATGAATTAGTATTATTTAAACTTTAGTTTTAAATTTAACTTTTTTGTATCATACATAACATGAATCGTTCGTATATTTTTTTGTTAGATGCACCGGATGATGAACTTACACAATGGGCATCTGCAAAGGTAAAGCGTAGAATGTTAAAGAGCGTTAATTGGACGGTTAAGGGGGTTGATGAAAGCAAAGTTTATGAGATACGAGAGCAAAAAAAATACATGTTGTTTATTTGGAGAAAGGTGAGTGTACTTGTCGAAAATGGCAACTATCGGGTTTACCATGTGGGCACGTTTGTGCAATGGCCAGATTTGCAGGTTTGCGTAGTGTTGATCAGTTGGCAAAACCTTGGTTTTTAAATAAAAATATTAAAGGTACATACGCAGGGATAATTTATCCTTTACAAGATGTATCGAGTTGGCATACTCCGCATGATTTCCCACTTGTTTTTCCACCGATACTAGGTAAGAACCTCCCTGGTAGACCAAAAAAGAAAGACCGCATCCCATCATAGGGCGAGGGACAGATAAATAATAAGTATGGAAGATGTGGTGCGCAGGGACACAATCGAACGTGTTGTAATGTACCATTGCCTAAAAAACAAGTAAGTATTACATTGTTACACTAACTTTGTACGTACAAACAAATTTTTAGAAAACTTATTATGTTGTTATTTTCAGATAAATGGTTCAAAAAGGATGAAGTCAACCCATGTCCCATATGTTTACAAAGAATCTCAAGCTCACCAGGAACATCAACAGCCAAATCAAGGTTTTAATGTACAAATGATGCATGAGCCACAACACCAAACAAATAATATGGATCCTATCTATCAGACGCAGCAAGAATTCTCACATCCTCACTTTAGCGATCCCAACTTAAACTATTTGTCACAGTGGTCTACTTCATCCAACTTCTTAGACTAACTAGTCAATCAGTTTGTATTTTTCTACTTATAACTTGGATTTGTTAAGGATTTCGTGCAAACTCTATTAACTTAAGTACTTGTTTTTCTTAAAGGACTCATCCTTTGTCCACTAATATTATTATCATCATAGTAGTGTGTGCATAAAAAACACATTAACAAAGCTAATATTCATATAGCAGGAGTAAAGCAAGCAAACCTGTGAACGCGACATTTACATTACTGTCAATCTTCATAGAAGTGGTTTGTGTCATAGTGCAGTCAACTGTAATACAGATGAACAAATTAGAACTGTCATTTTCAATTTTTAAAACACAAAACAATGAAAGGAAACAAATAACTAAAACTTGATAACAACTACAAGCATAAACAACAACAAATCTCTTTAGAGAGGACAATCACATCACTATATCCCCAAAGCATTCATAATAGAAGCATAAAAGACAAATTCTAGAGGGTTTGATGAAGTCAGTGTACTAATATGGGGTATATAAAGGATATTTTTTACTATAAAAACATGCAGCCTACCATCAATGGACGGGAATGTAAGCCGGTATTTCAGGATACACCATTAATAAACAATTTGAGTAAATGAAATTTAGAAGACAATTCCAGACCCTGGCTTGTAAACTATGCTTATGCGATAAATGGGCCTTATGTGGACTAATTTAGAAAAGTCAAAACTATTGGGTTGTATTAGAAAAGTCCAAACTTTTAGGTTGTTTTGTTTGAGTGAATGTATTAGTTTTTTACAAGTCCTAATGACAATATTTACTTTACTCTTTCAGTATTACCTACCTACAACCAAAAACAAACCTAGATCAAATTATCAAAGATCAATGGCAGACTGGCAAGTGAACAATGATGTTAGTGATGAGATACTTGGTGATATATTGATAAGAGAGTACGAAAAAAAACAAAGGGTAACAGGTTAGTTGATTTTAGTATTTCTAAACTATGAAGAACGTTAACTTTAGGAAATGACACTTTATTCATCCAAACACCCCTTTCCAGTTATAATTTATATGAATTGAAAGACAGTTGCTTACCAGGTAACCCTTTATGAATGAACCCCAATTCCCTTTATAGTATAGTTATACCATGTTAAAAATGATTTATAATGAATTGAACTAGTTTAGCATACCAAACACCTCTATGTTTGTTTTGTTCAACATTATATTGAATGTTAAAGGGGTGTTTGGATGGATATTGAAGCATAATTTAACAGATGATTGGCTTCATGTTGTTATACTTATAAACTACATGTTAAGTGCAGAAGTCATAATATTGGAGTCAGATTATGATAGTCCTCACAGCATGAATTCTGATGATACTTGGGAACCTGGAAAAGATGTTACAAAAAATACCTCAAAATCTGTTAGTGTTAAAGGAAGAAAAGGTTCAACTTCCAAAAAAGTTTCATGCTCCAAATCTACAAAAACTAAACCTTTCAAGGATTTAAAGTTTTTTGATGATTCTAGTTCAGATGATCAAGGGAATGTTTTTAGAGGTAAACCTGGGAGAACATCAGTTTATTCTAAAGGAAACAAACATTCAGTCTCCAAAAAAGGGTCATGTTCAAAAAAAGGTTCATGTTCAAAAGGTGTTGTTAGAGGTAAACCTATAGAAAGTGATGTTGAATTAACGGTAGTTTCGATGTCTGATGTTGTTGATGCTAAAAGACCACCTCCAGTGAGGAATTGTATCTTGGGGCTTGCATCGTTAAGAACTTGGCAAAACATTATGCAAAAGGATTTTGGTATAAAAAATGTCAACCAACATGTTACTGCAAGTCAAGAATGTACAAGTAAAGGCAAAAGCAAGATGGTTTAGCATTAGCATGTGTTGGTTTAGTTGGATTTAGTGAAGCTTTTGTTCATATCTGTTGACCTGCTACTTCTGAAACTTTTGTTAATCTTTTGTGTAGTTTATAAGTAGTGGGTTGTATAACAATAACTAATCTATGATGTTTATGTGGATAATTAACTTGATGTTGATTTTGAAATCTAATAGTTGCACGAGCTGCAACAATTTTCCTACATAATTTATGGGTACATTATGTAAGCATTTTCCATTTTCAAGCTTTGTTATCTATGTTTTAAAGATGATAAGAATTTGTTTGGAAACAAGTAAAAGGATTAAGAATATGTGGTTAAAAAGGATGGCATTAATACATCAAGTTAATGGACAAACTTAACATACAAATGACATCTATTACCAATCAGAGAAATACAACTTAACAAAGAAGAATTGGACAAACCCCAATTCTTAATACAAATGAAAAACAACAAACAACATACTATCTCGGATAACAAAACCAAATATCTCTGATAAGGCTAGAAACAAAACAGAAAACATTCTAACCTTCATCTAACCTTTACTTCCAGTCACTGTAACTAGAGTAAACAGTTAGGCAACCATGGAGTTTTAGCACAACATACAAAACATGTACATAGTCACAGACTTGGCCTTTATTACAATACTTTCTTGCATACTAACGAAAAACAAGAAATACTAGTTAAATATCATACTTAAAGACTAAGGTTGATATTTAACAATGATGTTTGATATCATTGTTAAATGAACAACCAGTATCTTTAAGATGATCATCACCCACATCTTAATACAACCCAATCACACTAACACATCTTTAATAGTTTGATCTAACCCGCATTCTTAAGCTAACCATCTTTGACCTCTTTATAATTCCTCTCATCCTTGTAAACTTGACCCTACTCTTACCCTTCCTTTTCAATAGCATTGACAAAGTAGCTGGAGAAGACACAACATCATCCAAAATTACCTCATTTGAAAATTCATCTTTAATCTTACCCGGAAGTGAACCATCATCACAACCCACATGTTCTTCTATACAATCAAATCCTTTGAATGAACCACAAAAATCAAAGAAACCACCACCATACACATCCTCATAACTCCAATTATTAAGAACATCAAAGTGATCATCAACACAGTCAGCATGCAAAAAATCGCATACAAATTCTTCCCTTGAAAAGCAATACCTTTTCTTCATTTCTTAAGGGGTGGTATTCTTAGGAGTGGTGAAAGGGATTGTTCTTTTTCCCATGAACGACTCTCATCAAATGTCATCAAAGCAAGTTTTTCATGACTTTTGAGTTTTTCATGACTTGTTACTTTAGACTGTATGTCCCCATAAGCCTCATCAAAAGTCAAGTTTTTACAATAGTAAGATGCTAAGTTTTGAAGAAAATGGCTAATATACAATTTGATCAACCCATACAACTCAGTCGTATCATACATTTCTTTCACATCATTGTCACATTCAACAATAGTCAAACCCGTTTCTAGGCTATTTCTAGGAATAAAATAAAACAAAGCTCAAATTTCACATTCTAGTTTGTAGACAAGCATGTCTAAAATTTCAAAGTAAGTCATCCTGTTTGAGTTTGACAACTTAAGTGGTAAAACTTTTCCATACGCATACCTTAAAGGTCGTTCATTGAACATACCATCAAAGTTTACCTCAAAAAGTGAATAGTTTTCAGTGGAATCATCAATCCTGTATGTATTTAATATGTAAACTTACTTTATAATTTTAATAAACAAACATTTGGGAAGGCAAATATGAAAAACATAAACAACAATGTAAACAAACTAAAAATGAAACTAGTTACATACCTTTTGCTATTATCCATGGAAGAAGTAGAAGGTTTATGAGAAAATTTTGAAGAGAGTGAAGATTTAAATGTAGCCATAGATTTGCATGTACTTGTGTAAGATTGTGAGACTTTTCTTTATGTACTTTTAATATACTTTTAACAATGTAAAGTAATTTTAATCCTAGGGGCCATTCTAATTATATAATTGATAATTTGTTAATGTTATGGGCTTTAGGTAAGTTTTAGGGCTTTATAAAGGGTCCAGACTATACGGGAATCCTCACAATCGTTTGGAAATATTGCAACTTACAAAGACACGTGATTTAAATGAATTAAAGAATCACAATGTTTAAAAAAACCAGTATATAAACAAATCATACACAAGCCAAACTTTACATCTTTCTCATCTTGTTGAAACAAACATACACGTAAAGATGAATCAACCACCACTTGACGAACTACATGCGGCATCTAACTCTAGAGATTTATTGGATATGTGGAATGTGGCAATCCATAGAGATATACAAACCGACCTTTCAATATGGAGGCAGTTGATGGTGGCTGTTCAAGAACTACAAGCCAGTATTAATACGAGGCAGACCCTCATAGATGATGCAAAGGAAAATTTAAAGGATAACAAGATTGCAACTGTTTTATTCTTCTTAGAATTGCAAGAAAAAGATATAGCGTTTGTTAGGGACCTTCTCGTCAAGATTGACGATGTACTCAAAAGGCCGGGTGAAAAAGAAGAGTTCCTTAGCAGCGTTAAAAGACTTTAGACAAGAAAAGGGAATTCGATGATGATGATACTATTGTTTCTGCCTATTCATCATCCTTTATAAAAATATTTTTATTTTACTGTGTAGGAGTAAAAATTATATTTATCTATTATCGTTCTTATATTAATGTTTATTACTTGGTCAATGACTATATAGTTTTTTAAATATTAATATTTAGTGTTTCTTGATTTATGATTTTGTAAGTTAATAAATAAATTTGAGTAGAATTAAAACAATGAACACAAACTTAAAACAAATTCGGTACAAGGTTTAAAGTAAGCAAAAGGTTAATGAAAAAAGATGTTAAACAAATGTTGTGATACTAAATTATAGTTAATATTTGTGTTTAAAAAAATCAAACCATCTTCTCTCGATACGCCAGGTCAACGTCAACAGGATCATCTACATCCAACGACAACTCATGCGCCAACCTATATAAAAGTATACAAACCCACACACCACAATCACCATATACGCCCCCTGCTTAGGAACATTTTTGGCTAGCCTAAACGTAATGGTATACTTGCTTGGATCAATTCCATTCTTTTGAAAAATATTTACACGTTCTAGAACAACCGGAAGTTGGACCTGACGAAAAATTAAGATTCATACATGTGAATTAAATTTTGAAAATTACTTTTTTATTTTTAAGATCTCAGATACTTAGATGTTGTTGTTTCATATAGTTTAATGTTTGTTTTTAATTAATATGATACAACTTGATTGTGTTTTATATGTATGTTTTCAATAATAGTGTTAACACAAACAAATAACAATATGCATGGAAAAGGATAACTTCATTAACTAATAGCCTGATGGAACACACATGCCTTCATACTTAACAAAAGATAACACCACCATAACATGACATCTACAGGATGATTCCCATGACAAAAGAGACTAAACAGACAACTACCACACCCTAACAACTAGAACACAAAAGAAAACGTTGACAGAAGATTTAGAGGGAGCACAAAATAGAACATGACTGAATCACTGTCTGTGCAACAGAGCAATGAAAGAGAGCTTCTTAAGGACCTTAAGTTGTGTCTCAAAGATAAGCCTCATCATGCCCCTAGATGACTACAAGTCATCTTGCTGAAACTTCTGAAGCAACCTTACAGATTCTGCAACAACAGTGGACCCAACCAAATTTTGCAACTCAAGTATTTGCTCATGCCTCTCCTCACATCGAACCATCAACTGTTGGCAAGATACATGTAACACCCCGCTCCGATAAAGAGACCAAGAGTTACGTTATGGTGTCATATCAGAACATATAAACGCAAGCGGAAGTCTTTATTAATTTAAAATACCAAGTCATGAAACAAAATGACCTCCAAAAGTATTAAATTCCAACAAAGTCAAATGAAAGAAATCTTCAAACGAAAGG
This sequence comes from Tanacetum coccineum, assembly GCA_026074375.1. NCBI lineage: Eukaryota > Viridiplantae > Streptophyta > Magnoliopsida > Asterales > Asteraceae > Tanacetum > Tanacetum coccineum. The sequence goes on along the minus strand of BQNB010005763.1, from coordinate 32,124 downwards.
GTCTTAAATATAAATCCAAAACAATGGGAAAACTATCAAAGGTCGGTCTTCTAAAAGCTTCCTACTCTCAACACTCAAATCCCAGCTTCCCGCTTAGTACGAAATAATAAGCGATGATCAAGAATTAAGGATAACAAAGGAGTGCCCACGAGCTCGAAACAAAAGTATAAAGCATGCCACACACTTAGACTACATAATCCAACATAAATCGTATCATATCATATCATATAAAATAGTACATGGGAGCTGCAGACTCCAGATGTACCCTACAAAATGTGAAATGGGGTGTATTGCACACACACACAACCATTCACCTGAATTGAATGAAACAAAGTACCTAGGATGCATCCATACGCTCCTTGCAAAACAAAGTCATATCCATATACACAATCACTATGGCGAGTGTACGAACATATATAATCAAATCATAATAAGTGCACATACAAAAGGGAACGTCGTGGACTAATCACACCGCCACGGATAGTGTCATGCCATTGGTGCATCAATGACATGGTCATGGTACCTCCATGACTAGATACAAATAGCTCAGGCAAGATTAAATCAAAGATATAAGTGAACAAGTTTTGAATAATCCAAATATGAAAACGAATCTAGTAGCAGATTCCAAACAAGAAGCAACAGATTCATACAAACGAATATCGAATCAAACGGATTGTCAACATCAAACGAGTCATGATTATGGATAGCAAATCAAAGGAATATCAAACGAATATCAAATAGATCAAGTATCCAAACAAAAGAGAATGAAGTGTCCTTACTAAAAGGACGAAATATTTGTACCTTAACGAATAAGCAAAGGAGAAACGGACACGAAGACAATACATCACAACCTCTTTACTGAATCTACAAGAACCCATGATTACATGTCATTATCTATCTTATTTTATAAGTTTTATCACTTGATCTTACCATAAATAAAGTTTACTTGACCAAATTAAGGTTTCCAAAATTTTTAGATTTTGACTACTTATTCAAGGTAAGTTCCCATACATAAATGACCTATAAAAACATCTTCTAAAATTAGACCAAAAATTACAGAGGTTCCTACATATGTATAATACACCCATGATCATTGATTTAATTTATTTCCATGTTTAAATATCCCTTTGATCATTGTTACCCAAAACTGACCCGAATTTTGACCTGACAGAACCTTTGAAAAGTTGACGCGTAAAAACCCAACTTAGACAACTCAGAAAATTCTGAAAAAAATTATGGATGTAGCACATATCATTAAGATTTACCAAATAAAATTTTAGAAGCTAACTCCTTACGGTTTTTGAATTAAAAATCAAACACTACAACTGAATTTTTCAGATAGAAATTCCAGATTTGACACGTAATCTTATAAAATCTAAAAATCGACCTTCCCGACCTCCAATTAACATGAAGCTGGATTTCCATAAACTAGACTCTTTGAATTTAACTTTAGGCTCAATAATCATGGTAAAACCAATTTTTATCATTAAGATATACCCCGTTGAACATGACCTAAAATTCTGCCCAAAATTATTTACCATAAAAACCCTAATTAACACCCATCAAAACCAACCCTAGGGTTTCTAATCTTGTAGTTTTTATTAATAACACATTTAATGATCATCTTAGGGTTTCAAAACATGTAATTAAGCCATATTTATCAGATTATATAATATAGAAATTCATAACTACATGATTTCTTCTTTTTACACTTTATAATTTTATGTATAAAACTTATGTGTAATCATGGAAATACCAAGAATGAATTCAAAAGAGACATGAATTACTTACGGATTGGAGATGGAGACAAAAACAAGAAACAAACACCAAGGAATCAAAGATCAAACCACACTAAGAACACTAAAACTTTAAGGATTACCCAAAAACACCTAAACCTTCTTCTTGCTTGAAGCTTTTATGGAGGAATACACAAATTTATGGAGTAAGAATTTTGAGAGAATAATGAGAATGGGAGAGAGGAGGGGCCGGTTATAAGAGAGGAAAAAGAGAAGAGAAAAACAAAAATAACTTGTTTGTAAATTAAAAGATTTATCCATTTTTTAATTACTCTTTTCCCTAATTAAGCTAGATTTTAAAATTAAAAGATTTTGGTGTATCAACACCTATAGGGGCCGGTTCATTAAGCAAAGGAGGGGGGACAAAATAATTTTTTTCCTATTTTGAAGATTACACAAAATACTTGCTAAAATCTTTTAATACATATCCCTTAAAATAGGTTCTTTTAATAAAAGAAAGTAAATATACAAAATAATCAAATTAACCAAAATATCTTTTTTTTTTAGTATGGGCCGGCCATATATATACAAATATAAGTTTTATATTTTTTTTTCTTTAAAACAAAATACTTTATGTTATATCCTTATAATTTTCCATAATTATAACCTAAGGTTTTAATTTTAAATGCTTATTAATAAACTTTAGGTTATATTCAAAATTACCAATATGAAATGAAATTCAAATTTTAATTTGTGAGTTGTAATAAACAAATATGTAATAAACTACTAATAATAAAATTTTAAGAGTTTAGCATTAACCTTTAAAAAAGGTAAGAATAATCTGATCTTGTAAATAACGACTTCTTTGACCAACTGAGTGCTCTTGGTATTACTTTTGGGTCTTTAATAAATTTATAACCTGGAAAGCAAACACAAAGCCAGACAACGTATATGTGGGAACATAGTTACGATCTTTAAACAACTCGTAATAGTGCTCGTCACCATGCTTTTCTTTTAAATTCTTAATTTCATCGTACAAATGACACCACAAATGCTCACCCCAAGGAAGTGAATTCCATGCTTTAATATTTTCAACCAAACTAAACAAGGTATCATCCACATTGAATGTCAACAAATGTCCCATAAATATTACCTCCAGAGCTAACAAAAGGCAAAGACGTATTGCATCATCATCAAGATAGTGTCTTGCAAACATCTCCTCATCCTCATAACACCAATAATATCTATGTTGTAAATACTAAAAACCTATCATATGGGAAATACCCGATTCCAATACTTTTAGAGCTCACCAAACTATGTAACTCAAAACTTACAGTTCCAAAACGAAAACCGGTGATAAGAGAAAACTCTCGACGACCAAAATGTAGATTATGACCTTCCATATAATAAATCAAGGGCATATCATGATGCTGATCATTAACTTTATGCTGTCTTCGTAGCATATTATCATATTAGTAGTGTTCATGTCAAACAACATTAAAACTAACCAAGTCTAAAACTGTACTCCGAAACAAAATACTAAGCTTCACATCTTAACTTTTGCTTATAAACCAGAAATAATTCAAACTTACTCTAATGAGACTTTTACATACCATACAATAATCCTGTAACAAATAAAGCAACAATCAGGTTTCAATAAGCAAGGTTCTGACATAGTCAACTAAATATCCATAATTTAAGTTTATAATTAAAAAACAAGAAGTGAACAGACACACTTACACTTGTCTCAAATTCAATGAAACTCATAAACTTATAAATCAAAAATTACAAAAATTTAACACACACATATTTTGATAAATTAGTAAAAACAATAGGCATCATTTATGTTCTTGGATTCAAAGTCACCTTACCCAAAGGTATAAACCTAACTTATCTTATGAACATCAAATCCGCTCATTAACCATTCATCAAACAAACATTAATAACTTGGGTTTGAAAATACACTGAAACTACTAACATTAACAAACCAGTGAAAAACAAACAAGATTTGTAAACCTATAAATATAATCAATATAATTGAAACTTACCGCAAGCACCACATCTGCTTCCAACAAATGACTAATATGTGTTTGGAATAAAGATTAGTTTCAAATAATGTGATTATAAGGAAATGCAGATGTCGTTTTGAAGAAAATAGGGATTTTAATCAAAACGGGGGAAGGCGGGTAGATGGAGAGGTTTCTGTGTGATGATGTGGGATAGAATGTGGGAAATGAAGTGAGGAGATATATTTAGGTATTATTATACATTTTTTTAGTATAATAATATTTTGATTTGTATAAAATGAAAAAAAATATATAAAGTAATAGTTGCCCTAGTTTGGTTGCCTAAAGTACATGTCGCCCTATGACAGATGTACTTTTTGTCAGTCCTTTTACAAATATAAAATGACCAAAAACCATCGCCCTAGTACATGTCGCTCTATAGTACCAGTTGCCTATAATATTATAACATTACAAATACTGGACACATGGCGTGTTGTGTGAGGTGCCCATCGCACATCGAACCCGAACTGCTTTTGGCTAAAAATGTATTTTTAGGGAGAAGTGACTAGCACCCTTAAACTCGAACATCTTTAGGGAATTCCGCTAAAAATCAATATAACATCAAGTTTATAACCAAATTAATAATGACACCGAATATTTTTAGGAGTGCTATCCGTGTTTTTATACATGTTATTTCGTTAACCTAACAAGCTTTTGATACTTATTAGCCCAAAGTTATGTTTTCATGTTTGTAGTTAGCAAAGACAAAGAAAATGAAGGAAAAGATAAAGAAACGATCAATAAACAAAGATCCATGCATGTACTAATAAATCCCCAAAAATGCAAGTTTCGTAGAGCATGTTTGAGAAGATAAAGTCATGAAGTTGTTGCTCTCAAGACTCAAAGATAATGCACACGATGGAAAACGGGGAAGAAAAGAAGCTAAATCAAAGATTGTTGGAAGCCTTGTTGTTTCTGACATACCTCCACCGATATGGCCATAACTTGAGCATACAAACTCGGGTTGACTTATGGTGTGTCATTGTGTATAGGTAATTATATTATCAAGTTTTACTATTTATATATTTTGCCGACTTTACCTATTAACTAACACTAACAGGCAGTGTACCTGATCAATTGTAGGTTCGTTGGTAAGTAGGGTGTCGATCACTAAGAGTGAGCGTTAATACTTTAATTTTGACGAACTACGTACGACATCTAACTCTAGAGATTTGTAGGATATGTGGAATGTGGCAATCCATAGAGATATACAAACCGACCTTTCAATAGGGAGGCAATTGATGGTGGCTGTTCGAGAACTACAAGCCAGTATTAATACGAGGCAGACCCTCATAGATGATGCAAATGCAAATTTGAAGGATAACAAGATTGCGACTGTTTTATTCTTCTTAGAATTGCAAGACAAAGATATAGCATTTGTTATGGACCTTCTCGTCAAGATTGACGATGTACTCAAAAGGCAGGGTAAAAAAGAAGAGTTCCTTAGCAGCGTTAAAAGACTTTAGACAAGAAAAGGGAATTTGATGATGATGCTACTATTGTTTCTGCCTATTCATCGTCCTTTATAAAAATATTTTTATTTAACTGTGTAGGAGTAAAAATTATATTTATCTATTATCGTTCTTATATTAATGTTTATTACTTGTTCAATGACTATACTTTTTTAAATATTAATATTCAGTGTTTCTCTTGATTTATGATTTTGTAAGTTAATAAATAAATTTGAGTAGAATCAAAACAATGAACGCAAACTTGAAACAAATTCAGTACAAGGTTTAAAGTAAGCAAAAGGTTAATGAAAAAAGATGTTAAATAAATGTTGTGATACCAAATTATAGTTAATATTTGTGTTTAAAAAAAATTGAACCATCTTCTCTCGATACGTCAGGGCAACGTCAACAGGATCATCTACATCCAAAGACAACCCATGCACCACCCTATATAAAAGTATACAAACCCACACACCACAATCACCATATACGCCCCCCTGCTTAGGAACATTGTCGGCTAGCCTAAACGTAATGGTATACTTACTTGGATCAATTCCATTCTTTTGAAAAATATATGCACGTTCAAGAACAACAAGAAGCTGGACCTGAAGAAAAATTAAGATTCATACATGTGAATTAAATTTTGAAAATTACTTTTTTATTTTTAAGATCTCAGATACTTAGATGTTGTTTCATATAGTTTAATGTTTGTTTTTAATTAATATGATACAACTTGATTATGTTTTATATGTATGTTTTCAATAATATTGTTAACACAAATGAATAACAATATGCATGAAAAAGGATAACTTCATTAACTAATAGCCTGATGGAACACACATGCCTTTATACTTAACAAAATATAACACCGCCATAACATGATATCTACAGGATGATTCCCATGACAAAAGAAACTAAACAGACAACTACCACACCCTAACAACTAGAACACAAAAGCAAACGTTGACATCAGATTTAGAGGGAGCATAAAATAAAACATGACTGAATCACTGTCTGTGCAACAGAGCAATGAAAGAGAGCTTCTTAAGGACCTTAAGTTGTGTCTCACAGATAAGCCTCATCATGCCCCTAGATGACTCTAAGTTATCTTGCTGAAACTTCTGAAGCAACCTTACAGATTCTGCAACAACAGTGGACCCAACCAAATTTTGCAACTCAAGTATTTGCTCATGCCTCTCCTTGCATCGAACCATCAACTGTTGGGAAGATACATATGTATCCCTAACCAACTGAAAGTCCCTTTGATTTTCATTATGAAACAACAAAGTCACAATGTCTGTGAGTTGGTTCGAGTTTGCATCAAATGCTAGTTGAGATAGGTGAGACATTGTAGTGAAAGAAAGTTTGAGTTAATAAAATCTATCTAACTGGAATGTGGTATGTAAAAGGGTAGGGTGATGAGCAAATATATAGGAAGGGGAAAAATAATCAAACAAAAAAATTGAAAACTTAAAAGTACAAGAGGTGAATAGTGAGATATTGTTTTACTAGATGTAAAGGACAATCGAATTTAATGTGATTAGTAGTGGAGAAAGCTTTTAAGGAGGTCATTTCTTTGGGTCAAAGAACAAAAACCAATGCTATTATGAGAATTTAGTTACTATCCAATCTAATTGATCAAAAGCTGGTTACAAAATTGTAATTACATGCATATAACTCTTGTACTCAGTTAGTTCTTGGATTTTATGCTAGTTGTGATTGATTAACTAACATACATGATGCACATTCAAGCTTAAACATATTGAACTGATTAATTGTATAGTAAGCTTAATTTTGTTGTGATTATTGGTAACTTTGTATACATACCCTCAAACTTTATGCAACCTGGTCTACTTGTATACTTCGGTAAAGTTTACTCAACAGGCATTCATATTGATTATAACAGTCAAAGTTTAAACTGGATTGCTTCCACATAAGCGTATAATATGTTTTCTCCTAAACACTTTATACTCTGTTATTAAATTTTCTGTAACCTTAAGTAAACATATAAACATATTTTCGTTTAAATGTTTAAAAGGTTTGTGACTTACCTGTAAACAATGCCTAATCCGAACATACCAATCGCGATAGTCATAGTCATATGTGTGCCCGGTATCATAAAATGTGACCTCTCCAGACATAATATGAAACTGGGCAAGACACCAATGTTCGCCCGTTTCATTAATTGGAATAAATACCTACAAAATGCTTTAGTTTATCAGCTGCTTCTAAAGGTAGGTGTTTATGTTTAATCGTGCATTATTATATGTTTTAGTTGGTTTATGAAAATGATTTTAAAAAGATTGAAAAAAAACACAAAGATACTTTATTTAGGGTAGATGTTTACCTGATCAACCTCGCTCCATGGAGTGGTATACCTCTCCCCATTAGCATAAAATAAGGGCATGCCTTTTTGCAATAGGAGCTGAACAAAGTAGCAACTAACCATAGCCCAATTAGAATTCTCGGGTCTGACATGCCACATATAGTCCACCCACAAGTCTATGTGCTGTTCATTTAAAGATACAAATGAATGGCTAAATAAAGCGAAAACAACAACTTTACGATTACAAATTGTATTTATAGTTGTTCAATATATACTTACCTCTTCAGTTAGCCAACCTTTCCTTGCAGGGTCTAAGCAAACCAACTTAAGCCAGAAATTCCTATCTACAATATAATCATCGTTCCATGGAAATTTACATTTAATCTGCCCTGATTGCCCGAGAAAACGTTCAATATCATCACTCAACCAAACTGTGTCAATAGACTGTAATACTCGCGAAGTATCCTACAAATACATATTAAGTTTGTCAGTTAAATCACATTGTAACATCTAATATTGATTTGTATTTTAGTAGCAAACGTTTGATACCTCAACCCATGGTTTAACATTTTTTAGAAATTCGGCGGTGCATGGATCATAAACTTGTTGACGGTATTTTTTGATCTTAACCCAACTAACTTTAGGTTTTATCTTTTCTGAAGATGAACAAAGTTGAATCCTCTTCGCAGGTGCTAACTTAGACAATAAATTTTTACAATGACTTGAATTTATAAACTCCTTTCGTTTATTTTTCTTCTGTTGCTCCAACTGCAACATATTCTCTTCTTCCAACCTCAACCTTTTTGCCTCATCCAGCCTAATCCTATTCTCCTCGACAATTAATTTTTGATGTTCACAACGCATTTTTTCTTCACCTTCCAAACACAATCTCAATTCCTCTTCTCGAAGATAATCGTATAATGCAGAAATATAATAAATCAAGGTAAGTGATCCTAAACAATAACTTGATATTGGCATTTAACAACATTACCTGAGCAATATCTTCATCGGGATCAGTCGGCTTGATCAAATCAGCAAATTAACATGCTATTGAGTGAATCGCATACAGATGTCATACTTGAGAATTCATCAGTAAACTTCAGCTTAGCCTGTCTGTCACTTCTTTTATGTGCAAGGACCTAAAAATTGATATCTATACTTAAATAAAAAAATACAAAAAAATGCAACAGTATTATATTATATATACTCAGAATAAAACATAACCTGAATAATAGTTTCCAATTTGAAAAGACAAAAATTTAACTCCATAATTACAAGATCGTTAAGCCATTTTTTCCTGACAATATTATCAGTTGTTCCACCAATCGATGAAACCATGAAACATGTTTTCCCACGTTTACGTGATTTCTCCAACTTTGAAAGATATCTTTCAAAACAACCATGATGTTCTTTGATAGGAGGAGCCGTGGGAACGAATTCTTGAAAATATAAGTTATTATCTATCCACCATCAAGATTGGTACTCAGCTATAGTAGGTCGAATATCTAACGTTGACCTTGATTGCTAAAGATATTATAGAAATAATTTGTGAGTTGTAATAAACAAATATGTAATAAACTACTAATAATAAAATTTTAAGAGTTTAGCATTAACCTTTAAAAAAAGGTAAGAATAATCTGATCTTGTAAATAACGACTTCTTTGACCAACCGAGTGCTCTTGGTATTACTTTGGGTCTTTAATCCACCAACTTTCACATCTTTCAAATGTCTCCAGAATCAAAATCTAAATATAATATCAAATGTAAGTCAACATAAATTAAATTGAATCAATTTAAAATAAATTTATAACCTGGAAAGCAAACACACAGCCAGACAACGTATATGTGGGAACATAGTTACAATCTTTAAACAACCCGTAATAGTGCTCGTCACCATGCTTTTCTTTTAAATTCTTAATTTCATCGTACAAATGACACCACAAATGCTCACCCCAAGGAAGTGAATTCCATGCTTTAATATTTTCAACCAAACTGAACAAGGTATCATCCACATTGAATGTCAACAAATGTCCTATAAATATTACCTCTAGAGCTAACAAAAGGCAAAGACGTATTGCATCATCATCAGATAGCTTGCCAAACATCTCCTCGTCCTCAATAACACCAATAATATCTAAGTTTGTAATACTAAAACCTATCTTATTGGGGAATACCCTATTCCAAAACTTTAGCTCACCAGAACTATGTAACTCAAAACTTACAGTTCCAAAACAAAAACCGGTGATAAGAGAAAACTCTCGACGACCAAAATGTAGATTATGACCTTCCATATAATAAATCAAGGGCATATCATGATGCTGATCATTAACTTTATGCTGTCTTCGTAGCATATAATCTATTAGTAGTGGTTCATGGTCAAACAACATTAAATCTAACCAAGGTCCAAAACATGTACTCCGAAACAAAATACGACGCTTCACATCTAACTTTTGCTTAATAAACCAGAAATAATTCAACTTACTCCTAATGATGACTTTACATACATAATCCTGGAACAATATAAACAACAATCAGGTTCAATAACAGAGGTTCTGAACATAGTCAACCAAAATACTCATAATTTAAGTGTATAATTAAAAAAACAAGAGTGAACAGACTACACTTACACTGGTGTCCAAATACAATGAAACTCATAAACTTATAAAATCAAAAATTACAAAATTTAACAAACACATATTTTATAAATTAGTAAAACAAGAGGCATCAGTTTATGTTCTTGGATTCAAGTCACTAACACCGTGGTATTGACTAACTTATTCTTTTGAACATCAAATCCGCTCATTAACCATTCATCAAACAAACCATTATAACTTGGGTTGAAAATACAACTTAAATTACTAACAATAACAAACCAGTGAAAAAACAAACAAGATTTTATAAACTATAAATATAATCAATATAATTGAAACTTACCGGCAAGCACCACATCTGCTCCAACAAATGACTAATATGTGTTTGGAATAAATATTAGTTTCAAATAATGTGATTACAAGGAAATGCAGATGTCGTTTTGAAGAAAATAGGGATTTTAATCAAAACGGGGGAAATCAGGGGGCGGGTAGATGGAGAGGTTTCTGTGTGATGATGTGGGAGAGAAGGTGGAAAATGAAGTGGGGGAGTATATTGTAGGTATTAGTATACTTTTTAGGTATAAGTAATATTTTGATTTGTATAAATGAAAAAAATATATAAAGTAAAAGTTGCCCTAAGTACATGTCGCCCTATGATAGATGTACTTTTTGTCAGTCCTTTTACAAATGTAAAATGACCAAAAAACCAGTCGCCCTAGTACATGTCGCCCTGATAGTACCAGTTGCCTAAAATATTTATACATTACAAATACGGACACATGGCGTGTTGTGGTGAGGTTGCCCCATCGCACAGTCGCCCCGAACTCTTTTGGCTAAAAATGTTTTTTAGGGGAGAAGGTGACTAGCACCCTTAAACTCGAACTCTTTAGGGAATTTTCCCTAAAATCAATATAACATCAAGTTATAACCAAATTATTAATGACACCGAATATATTTTTAGGAGTGCTATCCGTGTTTTTATACATGTTATTTGGTTAAACTAACAAGCTTTTGATACTTATTAGCACAAAGTTATGTTTTCATGTTTGTAGCTAGCCAAGACAAAGAAAATGAAGGAAAAGATGAAGAAACGATCAATAAACAAAGATCCATGCATGTACGAATAAATCCCGAAAAATGCAAGTTTCATGGAGCATATTTGAGAAGATAAAGTCACGAAGTTGTTGCTCTTAAGACTCAAAGATAATGCACACGATGGGAAATGGGGAAGAAAAGAAGCTAAATTAAATATTGTTGGAAGCCTTGTTGTTTCCGACATACCTCCACCGGTATGGCCATAACTTGAGCATTCAAACTCAGGTTGACTTGTGATGTGTCGTTGTGTATAGGTAATTATATTATCAAGTTTTACTATTTATATTTTGTCGACTTTACCTATTAACTAACACTAACAGGCAGTGTACCCGATCAATTGTAGGTTCGTTGGTAAGTAGGGTGTCGATCACTAAGAGTGAGCGTTAATACTTCAATTTACTAGTATTCTAGTTATCTATGTTAGTCCTAATTAATCCTAATTAAACCTAAACTAACGCAGAGAGGGGGTTTCAGCCTGAGAGACTGGCACGAGTTTTGGTTTAATCTACACTAGATAAGACAATTAACACACACAAGTAGATAAACAAACGATAAAGAAGCGGTCAAGCACTTTTGTAAGGAAAACGCATTAACCAAGTTTAATTAAATAAGATGTATGAATTGTTTATTTGTGCAATGATTGTACTACTCTCGTTGGTGGTATATCATTCCTAAGTTAGGTGGTACTTCTCCCTGGACTCTAGGTTTATATTATGGTTAATCCTGTCACAATCAACCAAACCCGCATAAAGTTCACACCGTTAATTATAATCTATCTAGGTGACAATATTTGTATCAATACTAAAACCTAGCTCATCGAGGCTTTACCAACTTATGCCTAATTGCTATATATATACTGGTAGTCTACAATCCACTAAACTTCCTAATGGAAATAAAATGTTATTTGTAGTCCTAAGATAACTTAGTCTAATATTCACTTAATGAAAGAGTTGAACCAGTATTTTATTTGTAGTCCTATTTGATCCGAATATATAAATAAGTTGTATATAGTATCTATCCCAGACTCTAGTCTACGTCTAAATAATGATTAAATGAGAGCGCTTTATTTGTAATCCTAGATCCAGTTGAATGATAGATGAAAACATAATCGAAACATAAATGGGTATGAAGTGATAAACATAATTAACATGCAAGGAAAGAGTAAACAATTGATATAAACAAATCAAAACATCAAATTATCATAAACATGGCTAATACCTATAGGTATTAGCCCATAATCATTGTAACAATACACAGTATCATAGACGAACGATTAGAGTAAAGAAAATTTTACGCTAACCAAACACTTATAGCTGAGTATAATGATTACAAGAGTTTTCCTATTGAATTGATGCACTTGCAGGAACTTCTTGGCTTCTAAAATTGTCTGAGAATCGTACTTGGTGGCTAAAAGCTTGTTGAAAACCGAATGTAGTGTTTTCTTTATATAAGTTCTAAAATCAGGTCGATACGCCGTATTGAAGGGATCCGATACGACGTATCGGGGTCACTTGGCGTAGGCTCCACGATTGTTATATTCTGGAATATTCATAAACCCCCACTCAATACAGCGTATTAAGGTCTTCGGATATGGCGTATTGTCAATCAAACGTGCTTCTTCTGATAGTTGACCAAAGTTTCGTATACGGCGTATCTGATGATGTGGATACAGCGTATTCTTCAAAGCCATGCAATGGTCTTGAATTCGTCTAAGTATTAGGATACGGAGTATTTGTATAGAATGATACATCGTATTCTTCAGATTTAGTAGACTTTCTCGAACTTCTTCGTTTATGCTCCAAAACATGTTCGTTTTACCATCTTTCGCCAAATGCTCGATAATAACTAAAATTTATAAAGATAATCAATTAAGTATCAAATCTTATATAAAATAATATGAAACGAGCAATAAAGACGGGATAAATGATGCCAATAATGTGACGTTATTTGATGTCATCAAATATCCCCCCACTTGAATCCTACTTGTCCTCAAGTAGACTTAAGAATTAACTTATGAAAACGTATCCCAAACGAATGTTTAGGATTTTTACTTTAAGCATTTTTATTCAATTACTAGCGCACAACCAAACACCTCACGAAATAGGAAATGAAATCACTCAACTAATCTATTTGGTAACATTTAGTAGTTCTCTCAATTGCTCGGTCGTGACAAGTATTTTATCATAAGCTTGTCAAGGATACACATCTCCACCACTAAAGCTAAGGAGTAACCAGTCTAAAAAGGTAAATTTGGGTTAATATGAAAAGGATTAAGGGTTGATTATTCTTTTTAATCTCTATTGATACCAATATTCTAGAAAAGGCGACAAAACCACAAATGCACGCCCAAATCCATGACCGCGACACTTGTGATTACTCACTCCCTAACTCGAATAGGATAAAGAATAGGATTATGTAATTTTCACAAATAGTATTACACCAACAAGGGCGACAAAACCACACATACACATTCAAATCCATGAATGAGACACATGTGATTGCTCACTCCCTCATTCGAGCAAACCAAAGGTTAGGATGAAGAATAATATAGGGTAGGGATTAGGCATGGGAAACATATATAATTGGTGTAAAATAAAATAACAAAACAAATAGATTAAGTCCAACCAATAAACAAAAATGTTGCTAGCTACTTTCTCGACCACAACCTTAAAAAAGACATATATCATCGACTAACTCACGCTTTAACACGAAAACACACGCTTTGTTTGGTAGACAAGAATTAGACTCAAAGATGTCTTAATCATCCATAAAAACAAACCTAGTTGGCGTTCCCGTAACAACCAACTCCCATATATCCATAATATAGTACAACAATCGTGGCGATATCTGCCACTTGATACAAAAATACATAGTTGGTTGATTTTGGGACAAACTTTATAATATACAACGATACTTTACATCGTTGGTTTATAGCACATACCAACGAATAATCGATCATCTCATAAAAGATAAAATCGGTTAATTTTAGACGAACCGATTATCTCACAATCCTCTTTTTTTCTCTCTTACATTTTTTGTATTTTTCTGTTTTTTCAATTTTTTTTAAACAACTAGAGAAAAAATAAAGGTGTAAAATTTCACCACTTCACGATCACAATAAATCTGGATAATAATTCGATGACACTCATGGCTCAGAAATAAAAAATAATAGTGAAAGTAGAAAAACAGACGAAAAATAAAAGAGACTAATTTCACATTCCCATTGTAATGTGCAATTCTCAACCTAACCAAAGATAATAAATGTGCACATGAACACAAGAAGTACATACTTTTACACAAAATCAACTAGCAACCAACCAATGACTTAATCTACAAGGTAGGCTAAGGTGTAAAGGTATAACGAAACGTATTTTAGTGGTGTAAGAAACGAAAGAAATGGCTCAGAAGGTTTTCCTAGGGGCATCTTACTCTAAAAATGAGAGTAACAAAAGGGTTTTATACGTGGGTTAACTAACCAGTGTAGTTAGTTGATATCACATTTGTAAACAAAATAGGCTTTGTGGTTTAATCCTAGAAATTTATCAATCTAGACAAGTCACTCCAATTATAAAAATAATACTCATTATGGTGGTCTCGTATAGTATACCAAGCCAAGTTTTAAAGTTTACTACAATCACTGGCACACTCATATATTTGTGGAATTTTTGGTAAAATGGGAGAAACGGAATATGCTTAATCCTCATAATATAGAAATAAGGCTTATGTGTGCGGGTTATGCAACTAATAATCTTACAAAACATGCTAAATATTTTTAAATTTTAAGCATAAATTAGGCATATTCTTGTAAAAATAAGGACAATTAGAGTTCTAATTCTCTCCCACTTAAGATATACAATGCCAACGTTGTATAAATATAACATGAAATATTGGAAATATAAAGAAGTAGAACGAAAACTCTCCTGGGATTTGCTCAGTATGATCCTCCATGATGAGTTTATGAGCAACTATGTGTGTTGAAAGGGCGTCTGAATACCAACATGACTAGCACACAAAGAATACCATATTACATGCATACCACCACTTTCTTCATTCACGTTCAGTACTTCTCTGTATTACAATAAAGAAAATCACATCAATTGTATCTCCTAATAAACGTCGGTTAGAATAAGAAAAATAAAAACAATAACTTTACAGGAGGGTCGATACGTCGTATCCATGGTATTGGATACGCCATATTAAATCCTGTAAGAAAAGTAGACCAATACGGGTCAAAGGTCAAATACGTCGTATTCAAAATCCTGAATACGCCGTATTGACATGTCTGACAATAAAGTTTCAAAAGTACTAAAAAATAAAAGATAATGTGTCCAAGGTAGTCAATATGCCATATCCATGGGGTTGGATATTATCGACCTACTGGATAGACAGACTCTATACGAAATTGAAATTACATTCCGGGTTGTCTCCCGGCAAGCACTTTTGTTTGTTGGAGAGTCTTTAAGTTAGACTCCCTTCAGCTCTACGTTGTTTGCATCACGGACCATCCTTCGTCTTTCTTGCGAAAAATTTCTTGGTAGACTTGAGACACGTTCTGTTTGGTCCAAACCCAAATATTATACTCATACTCCTTAATAGCAACATATTCTTCCGTTGGTCCCAATGAGTATTTAATTACCTCAAACCTTCCAAATTTGAACGTTGGTGGTTTCTTGTAAGGTATCCCAAGTAACTTGCTCTTCTTTTCCTTGAATCTTTCTTCCTCTTCATCAACATAGTAAGGTGCATTATTAAGAATCAACTAATCATCTAAGTCTATGATATTATCATCGTCACCTTCCATCGGCTCATGATTATCAAGCCATTCTTGATTCGCTTGAATTACATCACTATCATCATTAGGTAAGTAATTGATCCAAGCATCTTCACTTGATTCTTCTTCTTCTTTCTTTCCCCACCAATATTATTCTAACTTCATCATTAGTTCATAATCAAGTTCGTGATAATTATCAAAACTTTCTTTTAACCAAGAGCAAAAATTCTTCCCTTTTCTATTTTTATGTCCCCACGATCCTTCCAATATGCCTTTTTTCTTTTAAAGCTTCCTCTTTTAAATCACCATCTTCCAATCTTTCATACACTTATAATTTTTAAAATAAACCATGTTGTCTACTTGAATCATTCCGGGTAAATTTCCTCCATTGCAATATCCATCTTTTTCCCAGTTACAAGTGGGCCATTCAACATGTCAACTTTTAAAACTAAACGGCTTGCATTCATGACATATATCATCATTAGGTTCTTTCCAAGTATCATTATCTAACCATGGTTTTTCTTCAACCCATGGCACTTCATTATTGCATTCATAGATCCACGTATTTTTATAATCTTCATATGTCTTAAATCCTGGTAGATCTCTAGTGAGCACATCAACATCAATTTGAAGAAGATGATTAAACTCCTTGAATTCTTTGCATAGAGGTGTCTCAAAGTCGAATAAATCCGTTTCTATCCTTAAGATTTCAGCAATTCATTTCCTTCACTCAGATTCTCTTCTTCAAGATCAGAAAGCTCATCATAAGTTAATACATCTTCATCATCACCTCTTTTCCAATAAAGCCATAGTGCATTCTTTGTGTACCAATCCATTGTTATATAGTTATTAAATTTGGAAGCTAACCATTTCGCAAACTCAGCATTAGCTGGATCGCATTCCACATCGGTCTTAATTCTACGTACCTTTAATCACCTTTTTATCTCCATATACTCCTCGAATTATTTCTTATAGCTTCAAACTAACCGCGTACCAACTACACCTTCCATGATTTCTTTATAAACCTTTTTATGATCTCCGAATTTGAGGTCTAACCATTGCTCCAAAGTTATGGCAATGAGTTTTACCAATCTATCTTCAATTAGAATTACAGCTTCAGCAAATATTCTCTCATATTCATCATAACACTATCGTGGCTCATAAATGTCAAGATAGTCATTTTCCGAATCATCATAAGGTTGTTCAAAACATGGCATATAAGAAGTCTCAAGGACTTCCACTTCATAAGTAAACAAATCATTCTTCATGCCACTTAATCGCCTAAATTCATCAAAAATCGTCCCAAGAGGTGTATCATAAGTGAACAAATCAACATCTATCTCGAGCAAGTTGAACACTTTGCTTTCTACCTTAAATTCTTTGATTGTGATTCTCTCCATTCTAGTTATTGAAAAGAATTAGAAAATCATCAGTAGAATAAGTTCAGAAGATAGAAAATACATAAAACTAAACATAAAAACAGAATACGAAAAATTAAACTAGTTGTTGTATCAGACGATCGATATGCCGTATTCAGTAAACTGAATACGCCATATTGATGTTTGATATCGAATAAGATGTATAGTTTATAAGAATCAGATACGCCGTATTCAGTAGGTTGAATATGACGTATCGGGTATTCGATTAGAAGAAAATCAGCAGGTAACAATAAAGCAAAAAAACAAATAAAACACAAACACACAAAACAATTAAAACACAGAATAACTAAATAATAAAAAACTAAGCTAAAAACACAAAACCTAATCTTAAATACTAATAAACAAGTATTAAACAAATTCACTCCCCGGCAGCGGCGCCAAAAACTTGATGTGTCGTTGTGTGTAGGTAATTATATTATCAAGTTTTACTATTTATATTTTGTAGACTTTACCTATTAACTAACACTAACGGGTAGTGTACCCGATCAATTGTAGGTTTGTTGGTAAGTAGGGTGTCGATCACTAAGAGTGAGCGTTAATACTTCAATTTACTAGTATTCTAATTATCTGTGTTAGTCCTAATTAAATCTCATTAAACCTAAACTAACGTAGAGAGGAGGGTTTCAGCCTGAGAGACTGACACGAGTTTTGGTTTAATCTAAACTAGATAAGACAATTAACAAACACAAGCAGATAAACAAACGATAAAGAAACGGTCAAGCACTTATGTAAGGAAAACGTATTAACCAAGTTCAATTAAATAAGATGTATGAATTGTTTATTTGTGCAATGATTGTACTACTCTCGTTGGTGTTATATTATTCCTAAGTTAGGTGGTACTTCTCCTAGACTTTAGGTGTATATTATGGTTAATCCTGCCACAATCAACCAAACCCGCATAAAGTTCACATCGTTAATTATAATCTATCTAGGTGACAATATTGGTATCAATACTAAAACCTAGCTCATCGAGACTTTACCAACTTATGCTTAATTGTTATCTATATACCGGTAGTCTACAGTCCACTGAACTTCCTAATGGAGACAGAATGTTATTTGTAGTCCTAAGATACCTTAGTCTACCATTCACTTAACCAAAGAGTAGAACCAAGATTTTATTTGTAGTCCTATTTGATCCAGATATATAAATAAGCTGTATGTAGTATCTATCACATACTCTAGTCTACGCCCAAATAACGATTAAGTTACAGCGCTTTATTTGTAATCCTAGATCCAGTTGAATGATAGATGAAAACATAATCGAAATATAAACGTGTATGAAGTGATAAACATAATTAACATGCAACGAAAAAGTAAACAATCGATATAAGCAAATCAAAACATCAAATTATCATAAACATGGCTAATACCTACAGGTATTAGCCCATAGTCATTGTAACAATACACAGTATCATAGACGAACGATTACAGTAAAAAAAATGTTACGCTAACCGAACGCTTATAGCGGAGTATAATGATTACAAGAGTTTTCCTATTGAATTGATGCACTTGCAGGACCTTCTTGGCTTCTAAAATCGTTTGAGAATAGTACTTGGTGGTTAAAACCTTGTTGAAAACCGAATGTAGGGTTTTCTTTATATAGGTTCTGAATTTAGGTCGATACGCCGTATTGAAGGGATCCGATACGACGTATCGGGGTTACTTGGCGTGGGATCCATGATTATTATATTTTGGAATATTCATAAGCCGCCACTTAATACGATGTATTAAGGTCTTTAGATACGACGTATTGATAGTAAAATGTGCTTCTTCTGATAGTTGACCAAAGTTTCGTATACGGCATATCTGATGATGCAGATACGGTGTATTCTTCAAAGTCAGGCAATGGTTTTGAATTCGTCTAAGTCCTGGGATACGGAGTATTTGTCTAGAATGATACATTGTATTCTTCAAATTTAGTAGACTTTCTCGAACTTCTTCGTTTATGCTCCAAACACGTTCTTTTTACCATCTTTTGCCAAATACTCGATAATAACTGAAATTTATAAAGATAAGAGATTAAGTATCAAATCTTATATAAAATAATATGAAATGAGCAATAAAGACGGGATAAATGATGCCAGTAATGTGACGTTATTTGATGTCATCAACTTCAAAATGCCACGGAAAGATAAGAGAAAGAGCTGCATTTTTGGTTTTTACCATTTTGGGCTAGACAACACTCATATGGCTAAATGGTCGTGCCTTTGTCGGTCGGTCGTGGACAACAAGGATTTTCCAGTCGCACGGCTAGTGTTGTGGTCGGGTGCTGCTGGTCAATTTGTGGTCCTAACTTGCATTTAAGTGTGGAATTAAGTTGCCATTACCCCTAGCCTGATCATATGACCCCCATAACTTATTTTTTTGTTATCTTTATGAAACTTGGTGGCCAAGGACTTCTCAGAACGTAAATACTTACCTTGAATTATAGATCAAATACAACCAAAAAAAGAAAACTACCCTTCACCCACAAGGACAAATTTTCCTCACCATATTATCACTCCCAAAAGACCATAAACTCGCTGCCATTTCCAGGAGAGTACACATGATCATGAAGAGAAGTGTTGTACATCATTTTCCAGCTTGGTAGGACACTTGTAGTTGATTAGAGGCTAAAAGATTGCTCTAAGTCCTTACCATCACCAATTGTAGTTGCTACTATTTGGTATATTACTTTTATATTTCAATATGGTATATTACCATGATTGATGAAACTTTGTATTTGGTTGAAAAGAATATTGAGTAGTTCTTTATACACTTGTTTGGATGTTGTTATTGACATGAGGGTTGCTTTGATTTAACTTGTGGTTTTGATAAATTTCATGCTATGATAAAGAACCATTTGTACTCAAGGGTTATTATCAACCAACTAGTTATAATCGTTTTGTCTATGGATGATTATCTGTTGTATTGATCATTTTTCTAGTAACTTGATTTTGCAAAGAAACTTGGGTGTGATTGTTAATAACTTTGTGAAACTACCGCGGACCAAATTGTTAAATTAATATAGTCTTAGATTGGTTGATTTGGCTTAATGCTTTAATCTATGGTCTTTTGATCTTCCGCGAGGAATGTAGGTGTGACAACGTCAAATTCGGGTTAACATCCGTATGAGTCACTGTAACGTCTATGTCATATTTTTCTCGTGCTAAGTTCATTTTGTGTTAAGTCGGGTCATTTTGTACATAAGTTTCTATTTTAGAAACCTGAGTTTACGAACGTACCTTCGACCTAAGATATTAGGGAAAACATCTTAACGGTTAACGATATGCTCAATTGTCCTTAAGATAACGTCAATAACCTCATATAAACTAAAGTCACTCATATATATAAACTTAGGTCACTTTATTTTTCACCACTTCTAAGTCACCCGGTAGTTTCGATATCGCGTTAACCTTTACGTTTATACTTTATACTTTTAATTAAACACTTAATATACAATATTACACAAATATATACCCAACACAAAAATTAATTTTCTTTTTGTTTTAAAGCCCAAACCGGTGCCCCTTATGGGGAATACCAAACCCATCACAACACTTCACTCTTTGCTTATTCTCCCAAGATTCATCATTATTTTCTTGGTTCACTTCAGCTAGCACACACACATAATCTCTCTAGCAATAACACACAATCTCTTCCTCTCTTGCTCTCGCTTGGCCGGCCAAGAACAAACACTTCTATACTCACATCAAAAATCTTGTTTAACATCAAGATTAATACACAATAAACTAGTCTTGTTGACCTATAACAAGCTCTTGGTTTATTTGTCACTCAAAACACTCTATTAAAGAACAAGTTCATCTCAGCCCTATAGTCATCTCCTCACTTTCTTGAAGGTCTCTAAGGTAAAGTCTATGTGCAAGATGACCTATGTCTATCTTGCACCCAAAATCGCCTTAAATGTCTTTATAAATAATCTTGTGTTCATCTTCATTTTCTTGTAAATTTTAGAATGGCTAGGCTATTGAGTCTTGAATGATAATAAAAATAGTTTAGGACTTATATTGGTGTTCTAAAGGCTTAGATGATAAACTAGTAAGAAAATGAACATAAAATCATGATTTCTGGGTCATTTTAAGGACTTAAAAGTTTATACAACAAACTAGAGTTTTCATTCTTGTTGCCACTGAATTTATGACATTTTTGTACTCTTAAAATAGTGTTAGAATGGATATAGGACTTGTAATGGTGATATAGGACTTCTTGTTTTCTCGTGTGAAGAGTGTTGGATCAACTGCACCTTTTGAGAATTGTTGAGAGATGAGGAAGCTTGACAGCATATCATACCATGCATGTGGTGCTTGTTTTAGACCGTAAAGAGCCTTTTTGAGCTTGTACACATGCGATGGGTTGTCCTGATCAACAAATCCTTCTGGTTGAGAAACATAGACCTCTTCTTTGAGCTCTCCATTCAAGAAAGCCGTTTTGATGTCCATTTGGTATATTATCATATTCTTGTGAGCAGCATATGCTACGAAGATACGAATGGCCTCAATTCTAGCAACCGGTGCAAATGAGTCTTCAAAATCGATACCCTCTTCTTATCTGAATCCTTGAGCAACTAGTCGAGCCTTATTCTTTAGTACCCCACTAGATTCATCTGTTTTGACCTTATAAATCCATTTGAGTTTGATCAAGAACACGTTATCTGGACACGACACCAATTCCCAAACTTTAAGTCTTTTAAATTCATGAATTTATTCTTACATTGCATCGATCCATGATGGTTCGGTCATTGCTTGTTTGAAGTTCTTGGGTTCTACTGAAGTAAGGAAGGCATCAAAATAACACCGTATGGCATCAGTTTCAAGTTGTTTCCTTGTAGATATAGAGCGAGAAGGATCACCGATCATGTTTGCTATAGGATGATCCTTAGTCCATCTACCAAAGTGTTCAAATGGAGTGTGGATTTATCTTACATTAGATAATGATCCTTGAGGAGTCGAATCTTCATTCGGAGATTCGTTAAGTGGATCATCATGAAATGTTGGTGTTTTGGTGATTCTTCAAAACCTTGAGAAATGATTGGAGACTGTACATGTTCTTATGATGAAGGAATACTTGTTGATAGAGCAT
Organism: Tanacetum coccineum; assembly: GCA_026074375.1. Taxonomy (NCBI): domain Eukaryota; kingdom Viridiplantae; phylum Streptophyta; class Magnoliopsida; order Asterales; family Asteraceae; genus Tanacetum; species Tanacetum coccineum. The sequence continues at coordinate 9,570 of BQNB010005763.1, read as the reverse complement.
CCTGGTCAATGGAAGTTGACACAGGAGAATCAGCTAATACTTCAGCTCTTAGAGCAGCAGCTTCTTGAACTGGAGAAACAGCAATTGGTGGAGGGTTAAAGTATTCATCGGACATTGATTGGAACAAACGATCCCAATCATCTCTTTTTGGTGGCAAGCAAGGTTGTTGAGAAACAGGATTTGAACCGAGTCCTGTACTGGATGTAGCAGGAGTCATATAATAAAGCCTGGGTCCTGAACTGAATTGTTCAGAAGCCATTGCTGTTAGCTCATCGAACGTTACATGGATTGTTTTAGTAATTATCCGGGTCCTTCTGTAGTAGATTTTGAATGCTTTCTTTGTAGGCGCATAACCAACGAAAATCCCTATGTCTGCTTTTGCATCAAATTTACCCAGATCCTCATGGTCATTGGTAGGATAACAAAGTGAACCAAAGACATGAAAGAATGATAAGTCCAGTTTCTTGTCTTGCATAAGCTCGTATGGAGTTTTGTTGTATCAGAGGCGTATCAAAGAATGGTTTTGGGTATAACAAGATGTATTGATAGCTTCGGCCCAGAGAAATAATGAAGCTTTAGAAAAGATTAGCATTGTTCTAGTAGCTTCAACAAGAGTCCGATTTTGCCTTTTGACAACACCATTTTGCTAAGGAGTGAGAGCTACAAAGGTTTGATGCGAGATGCCAACATTTTCATACCATTCAGGAAGTGTCTGATTGAAAAATTTAGTTCCATTGTCTGTTTGAACATTCCAGACTGTAGCTTTCAAGCGAACTTGAATATTTTTGATGCATTTGATGATGGCCGCAGGAGCTTCATCTTTTGTCTTCAAAAATATAACCCAGTTAAATCTTGAGTAATCGTCGATTATCACTAAGATATACCTTTTCCCGTTAATACTAGCCACACGCATCAGGCCACACAAATCCATATGCAAAAGATATAGTTTCTCTTGGTTAGTGTCTTCAGCTTTGGGTTGATGAGAGGTTTTCTTGCTTTTCCCTAATGCATATGCTGAACACAAATGATCTTTCAAAAATTTAAGCCTAGGAATTCCTCTTGCAAGACCGTCTTTAGCTAGCTTGTTCAAAGTACCAAAGTTAAGATAAGATAACCGACGGTGCCATAACCAGCTCTTAGTCTTTGACGCTTTAGATAGAATACAGATTGGAGATGACTTAAGCATGTCATCAAGAGAAATTGTGTATAAATTTGTGTCACGGGACCCTGAAAGTAGATCAACACCTTCTAAATTACGAATAAAGCAAGTGTTTTTCCGAAATGCAACTTCAAGATCCGCATCACAAAATTGGCCAACAGAAAACAAGTTATGACGAAGTCCCTCAACGTAGTAAACCCTTGAGATAATAACGTTTCCTAGCTGATAGTCACCATACCCCATAATCCTTGCAATTTGGTCATTCTCGAATCTAACAGTACCCAGAAATTTACTCACAAAGTTCATGAACTGAGAGCGATTCCCTGTCATGTGTTTCGAACATCTAGAGTCCAGATACCAGAGTACAATCTGGATAACCTGTCATGACAAGAGAAGAAGACGATGGAATATCTGTAGCATCAGATCCTCAAGTTTGATTGGGTTCCGAGTGGTTAGCATTCTTAGATTCTACAATCTTAGCTTTTTTACTCGAACCTATATTTTTAACATTTTGGGTTTCTTGCTATAGACTTTTAACTCTAGTTTTTGTATATCATCTGAGTGGGAGGTGGTTTACTTAGGAGGCACTACGTTAGTTGAGGTGAGCCTAGTTAAAGGGCACGAGTTACCAACTATAGTGAAAGTTCTGCCTGTTGGTTTCCACATAAATCCTACTTCAGTAAATACATGACCCGTAGGTTTCCAAATATTTTGCTTTTTATGTTTCTTAGTAGATTTAGCATGGTTATTCCCATTTTTCACAAGATCAAGAAGACATTTATCATGAACACCATCAAACACGGATTTATTACAAGTAGCATAGAGAATATCAGAATTCGCATTTGACAGAGATTGCTTAACATCAACATCACAAACAGATTTAACAACACGATTCATTTTATTGACTTTCCTAGGTTAGGCTTATACTTTATTCTTCTTATTCCTACTTGGTGTTTACGAGATCCTATCATTCTTTTTATTGCCTAGAGGCTTTGATCCGCAATTACTAGTAGAACACTTCACTCCTGTAGAAGACAACACACGTGTGTTAGAATCTGAAGTATTAAAAGACTCTACCTATTTAATGTTGCTTGAGGATGTGAGAGGTTCAGCAAGCCTAACTTTCTTGACATTGTTCATGGGTGTGACAGCAACCTTCTTAGTACTAGGTGTTATTGCATTAGGGCACGTATCTTGAACTTATACAAGCAACTCCTAAAATCTTGTGGCATACTTACAAGCAAGGTCTAAATTACCATCTAAAGGTTGTTTCGCCTTAACTTGTTTGACTATTTCCCAAAGAATATTAGCTTGTTCTTGAGTGTTCCTAAGATAGTTGATGTGAACTTCCCTATTTTGCAATAACCTAGGAGGCAACGGTACTAAATCAAGCTTGAACATGCCTGGAGCAATAGTGGTGGCAGAAGGTATATGTACAACATTTTCAACAATTTCTTTCCCTTTTGATTTTCGTAAATCATTTTTCAATGATGTTATCACAAAAACCTTATCTTGAATTTGAGCTTTTAAATCCTCATTTTCCACAGATTTTAAGTTCAGTTTGTTAATTAAAGAGTCACACTGATCTTTATACACGTGTATGTTTGATTGAGTCAAACTGATCTTTAAAAACCTGTTTCACATGATTAATTTCATTACAAAGTCACTCGTTTTCTGAAAGTAATTTTGCCACACTATTATCCAATTCCTCATTTATGGGCTCAAGATCACATTTATCATGATGAACATTCTTTTCCTTAGTATTCTTTTTCAAGGATTTAATGCTATCCTTCAACTTAGAAATAGTCGTGTCTTTGTCTTATAGCCGAGCTTTCAAATCATTGATTTCAAAATATTCTTGAATTTCAACAGCATTTTGATTAACGCAAGATTCATCGTTTTGAAAAACTTCTTGTTTTAATTGCATTGACACTTCGAGAGAAATACAATGTTTTTCAAGTTGTGAGTGATTTTTCAAAAGATCATTATATGCTTGTTTTGATTTGGAAAGCTCAGCATCAAGATTCAAACACTTTTCACACAATTCACACTTTTGCATTTTCACATTCACAGAATCATTATTCAAAGACATAGAATTCATCACAGTTATCAGAACATCTTGAGACATGATTTTTTGTAAGAGTCGATCATTTTCCAAAAGAATTTCTTTCTTAGGAATTTCTAAACATTTTTATCAACTAAAAACTGTTGAACAGACGCTTCCATTTGATCAAAAACTGTTTGTACTTCTGTTATTTCATTTAGAAGATCTTTATCAAACACATTGAAGATGTCTTTTAAAGATTTTAGAAATGGAATAATTTCATTGTTAAAAACAGCTTTTGTATGTTCAAACCCCCATTCACCTTCTTCAAGAGCACTTGGTGTTGTCCTCTTCTTTACCACAGAGTCAAACTGGGTGAGGTGGAATTTAAGCTTTTTAAGGCTTGCATTCACCAAACTCACCTTAGGTAGTTCATTGGGAACATCCACTATGACAGGTGGTGAGTAAGAAGGTTCAATGGTAGGATTGAACGTATGAAACCAAAACGCTTGTTCAGCCGATAATTCTTGTTGTGGAGAAAAACGTGTTTCAAAATCTTCAATTAGGCTATTTAATTTTTCATAATCAATAGGTTTATGAGAAATTTTCTTTGCAATAACTTCAGGATCCTTTGCCTTTTCAAACATTTTTGATCGACTCTCTTTTTCCAAAATCAATGTTTCTTCATCATCAATCACAGGCATAGCAAAATGTGTTTTAGATATACCAGCACCATCATATAAGGTTGGTTTTATCCGCTGAGCTTTCCTAAGGTAAAACGGATTTTGATAACCTAGAGCTTGTTTGTGTGTATTATCATAAAACGCTTGTGGCTTAGTTAACATGTGCACTGTCTGAGCAGATTGACCCACTTTATAAATAATATTATCAATTTTCTAAATCTTCTTTTCCAAATCAATTTCATTTTCCATATATTTATTTTCATTTTCTTTGGATTCATTTTTGAAAACTATAAAAGTTTTGAATAAAGATTCCTTTTCTTTGATTTGTTTAGAAAGATTTTGCTTAAGTGAGTTAATTTGTTCTTTGAGTGCAAGTTTCTCCTTAATCATATCATCCATTTAAGAATCAATCATCTTTTCACGACTGCTTAAATCAATATTAAGACGTTGTTCAAAAGTTTTGACCCTTTCCTTATATCTCTCTAGCTTAGCGGTTATTGATTCATTATTCTGTTCCTTATTAGCCTTTTCCCAATTATTAACATGATTAATCATTTGTTTTGACATTTGTTCAATCACAGATAAAATCATTGAATCTTGTTGTGCCTGCAAATTAGTATCTTGAATAGTTGCCTGTTGTGTTTCTTACAAATATTGAGAACATGGAATGATATTGCTATCACTAGATATCTCATTATTTGTAAAATCCATAACTGGTGATTGTTTAAAATCCTGTAATGCATGCACACTTTGATTATCCATATCATTTAGATAGGTTTCAGAGTTTGGTACCTCTGAGATAACGTCAGAACCATAATTGGAAATGTTGGCCATAAGAACCGCTTGTGCAGTCGAGAGATCATTACAGTCTAAATCATAAGTATCGAGATCCTCAGTCTGGAAAGCAGCATTGTAAGGAATGACTGTTTGAGTTTGACTTGCTGGAATTCCTGGATCTACAAGAAATGCGAGTTGCTCCTCATCCAATATTTGTCCAGCTTCCTGAGCTTCTGCTAACATTGCTTTCTCCTTATACCATGCAGCATTCCTTGGTCGCTTTAGATGAGTGCATTTCCTAGTCATATGTCCTTCACCTTGGCAGTTGTAGCATTTAACAACTCTTGCCTGTCCACTTGTAGTATTTCCACTTGAACTCGTAGCATTGCCCTTATAAGTAGTACCAGAATAATTTTGTGCTTGTCTCCCCTGAACTTGTTGCACGGTAACCCTGCCATCTTGAATAGTGGCTTGGTTTCTTAGATTAGAGGAAGTTCTGAGTTGATTATTGGTAGTAGGAAACCTTGAAGAAGCTACAACCGTTAGAAAAGCCATTGCTTTATTAAGGCAAGCAATTGGATCATCTCCAGGAGAAAACACAGGAACAAAAAAATCTGAGTCTATAGATGGTGACTCAATCATAAGTTGTGTAGGAGCTTGAGGTCATTGATAAGCAACTTATGGAATTACTTGTGGAACAGTTGAGGTTTGATGATTCATTTGAGACTGAAATGCAACGAATGCCAATGGATCTTGATTGCGTTCACGCATAATACGGACTTCATTTGCATGAAGTTTGTGTTGTTCAAGATATGCATAAAGTTGATCAAAGTTTGAGGTATGCAAATCTTTAACAAGCTTGACATCAGTCACAAACTTACTCTATTCAGGTGGAAGACTGGTTAAGAACTTGGTATTAACTTGAAATTGCTCCATTTTCATCTTGTAGATGTTCATATCATTAATCAACTGAGTAAATCGCAAGTAATACGTATGAAGTGATTCCCCCTTGATGTGAGTAAACTTATCAAATGCATCATACAGCTTACACTCTCTTTCTTGCTTTGTCAAAGATGTACCTTGCATCAATAATTGAACTCTCTCCCATAAATCTTTAGCAACTCTGTGATGATTTACAAGTGAATAGATATCAGTAGGAAGACCTTGAAGAATGATATTAGTTGCTTTGATATCACAATCAGCTTGAATTTTCTCAGCAGTAGATAATTCAGCATATTTCTTTGTTCTAATCACCCCGTTCTCTTCAACCGTAGGCCAAATGAGTGGACCATTTTCAACAGATTCAAGTATCATTCTTCCATGTTCTCTATTTTGCATGTATAATTCCATTCTACTCTTCCATGAATCATACAGGTCTTTGTCCAACATAGGTGGACGATTATCAGCACTAGAGAGTATCATGTACTCAGCAAGAGTATTCTTTTGTCCAAGTGAAATCATTGGATCCATTTCAATGTGATAAGATTAAAATGATCATACAGTGATTGGAGGTTATTATGTTAAAGTGGGTTTTGATTAATGAAATTAAGTCTTTTGAATACACGGGATTTTACAATTCTTGATAAAACCGAGAAATCGAATATTCACGGGATTTTACAAATCAAAGAACAACCGTATAATTCACCTTTGGTCACTATGTATAAATCGCCTGACTTAGGATCAATGTATAAATCGCCTGACTTAGGATCAATGTATAAATCGCCTGTAGAAAGGATCAATGTATAAATCGCCTATAGAAAGGATCAATGTATAAATCGCCTGACTTAGGATCAATGTATAAATCGCCTGACTTAGGATGAATGTATAAATCGCCTGTAGAAAGGATCAATGTATAAATCGCTTGTAGGAAAATATGTATAGATCGCTTGAAGAAAAATACGTATAGATCGCCTAATACACTACGAGACTCAAAAATCAAAAATCTTAAAAAGACTCACTTTTTGACGTTTTTACCTGATTTTTCTTGTACTTCTTAACTATCTAAGACTATTAGAACCTTAAAAACACAAACTTTAACGTTTTTGACACGAAAAATTTGAAATCAAGATTCTTGGTACAAAACCCTCTTTTTAACCAAAAAGACTAAAAAAGATGAATTTTTTTATGGTTTTGAAAGATTTTCGTGTACTTCTAGTCTATACTAAGATAACTAAGAAAGAAAGATATGATCTTTATGGTTTTTAAACCCTCAAAAAGTGAAAACTTTTTGAATGGATTCGAACCAAAAACACTAGTAAAACGAGTAGATAAAACGCTCACAAAACCTACACAAACACCCCATGGCTCTTGATACCAATTGTAGAATAATCTTAACACAAGTATGGAATGATTCACTTAGAGTTTTAGAGAGAGAGAGGTGGTTGGATGAACACTTAGAGAGAAAAAGAAAAATGATAATATTAGCTTAAGTGAAAAATGTGACAAATGAACAACCAACACCCTCTCCAAGTAATGGAGAGGGTTTATATATGCCTAGCTAACCGGCCATGGGCTTGTGATATGGGCTTACAATGTAACTTTGGCCCGGTTAGCTTTCTAACATAACATTACTAGTTACTACGAGCTATGACTACATATATTGGAAGTGACCGATACTTTTCCATATTTCTAACATTTAGCTTTCTCGGAGCGATTGCAAATATCTCATCCGTCACTATGGCTGTGCATGTGTGGTTTTGTCGCCTTTTCTGGAGCATTGTTATCGATTTAAAATTATATAAGTGTGCCGGTGATTTGTTAATTCTAGAACTTATGCTTGAAATCTTTATGAGACCGCAGTAGGATAAACATTTTTTTTAACACCCCCAAATTTACACGCAGCGGAACCAACAATTTGGGTGTTAAATAATAGTACAATAGTCATGAGATATAAAGAACGACTCAATGAGATGTTTTAAAAATAACCAACCATTCCATTATTATTTATCAGAGTTCAAAAGCGTAGTCCTAAGAAATCATTACCATACATAAAATAAGTTTGATTTAACCAAACTAAAACAAGTTTTTAATGAGGAATGGGTTTTTAAATGGTGGACAAAAGTTTAGCGCAAATCCTCCTCATCAGTGCCTTCAAGCCTTCGTACTTCAATTACCTGAGATGAAACATGCTAAAAAGTCAACACGAGGTTGAGTGAATTCATAGGTTTGATAATTGATAAAAGAGTTGAACACAAGCATAATAATTATCATATGCATCATATAGACTTGTTGATCAGACAAGCTAAAATCCAACAGTTGCATTGAGCTCGCGACACCGATCCCATTGACGAAAATTCATAATCAATTTATAATATAATGAATGCCCCCAGGTTAGGTATTTTCGTCAGATACCTACTCAAATCTCCATACAATATGTCCGTACATGGGGAGTGCTCACTTTCCCGGATTCAAACTCCCAAAAACCGAACCGGGTTGTCAAAACAGTTTATTTTCTGAATATTTCCACTCCACGAAAATGACCATAAAACAAAATCTATACATGCTATAAACGTGAGACCACTTGGAGATGATAGCTCTAAGTGTCCTCCCCAGGTAACAACTTTATATCTTAAAAGTTAATGCAAAAATATGGGGTTATACCCCGTTTTCCAACTTATTGCAAAAAGTGACTAGTTTTGGTAAATCGGCCGTATCTCGCTCATCCGGAGGAGATACGGCTCTATCCAATTAACCACATATACCTTATTACCAAAAAAATTCGTAATCAACCTGTTTAGCTACTGAAGTGAAAACAGTCCCATAACCCTTTCCAAAAATCAATCCAAACATCATTTTATTTCATCTAAGGCCTAACACAATGCCATAACTAATTATTAGACACATTAATAAATATACAAACACATTATTTCCAGAACCAAACTTCCATTTTCATGAATTAAAATTAAAGAAAACAAGAAATAAAAAGGTAGAACAAATAAAAAGGAGATTAGGGCTTACAAAAATGAAGATTTAGACTAGTGAATCAAACAAAAACCCTCCTTTCTTGTGTTGGCTGAAATTGAACCAATGTAACACAAGATTAGCTAGCTTCTAATCTTCTTCTAATGAGGATAATACTCTCCTAACAAAATCCCAATCAAAACCCTCAAGAAAATCCAAGAAAACAAGCCCTAAACACCTTCAAAACTTCATGAAATTGCACCAAACTTTGCAAGAGGCTTATGGATGGTGTTATAATGGATAAAAGGAGTATAAAAATTTTGTGTGATGGTGGTGGTGATGGGTACAAATTCGGCAGCCAAGGGGGTCCAAGAAGAAGAGAGAAATTTTGAAAGTGGAAGAAATGAAAGGTTACTTGCATGTATAGAAAGTTGTAATGTGATAATTGTGTTTATAGAAAAGAGAGGTGGGGTTGAGTGTGGTTTACCACAACCGGCCATAGGGCCTAGGGTGGTGAGAATTTTTTTTTTTTTTTGATTTTTAGTTATAAGTATTATTAAAGTGTAGTGTAAGTATATTTAAGAAAAAGGTAAGGTTTAAGGTAGAAACGCGAGTTTTAAGCAAGAATTTTCGTAAACGCAAAACACAACGGAAAATGTAAAGGATGAAAATTATAATCATTGGGGAATATTATGAGGTTATTAGATCACTTACGATGCGAAGACGGAATAGATTTCTAATTACGGCTTACGCAAAGCTAAAAACGGGAATTTCTTACTAAATCGGGTACACGTAAAATTAATAACTTTACTTAAAATAAAAAATAGAAATAAAGCTCGGAGTAAATAGTGACCTTAAGTACGGAATGTTACAGAGGGGGAGGGGGAAGGGGGAGGTGGAGGGGTGGAGGGGGGAGGGAGGGAGAGAGGGGGATAGGGAGAGAGAGAGAGAGAGAGAGAGAGAGAGAGAGAGAGAGAGAGAGAGAGAGAGAGAGAGAGAGAGAGAGA
>BQNB010005762.1:5647-100617 GCA_026074375.1 Tanacetum coccineum | reverse complement strand
CATTTTTTTCAATTTAGAACAGAATCAAACACAGAAGTAGCCGAACCAATAGGACATGTCATTACCATTTCCAAACATCCTACTAAGACTCTTCTCTTGAACAAGTGTAGAAAAGAAGTTTCAAGATCTAATCGGGTTACATAAATAAATAGAAAACTTAAAAATAAAACCTAAACCTTTATAACCTGAAAAATTCCACGTGACAAATATGCAACCGCCATTGCCCGCCAATGAATCTGTATCAAATTCTGCAATTAAAACAAAATTATCAGTTATGTTTTGTTAATAAATTATGCAAATGAACACAAAAGAAAAACAAAATAGACAAGTACGTGCATGTGTTATATAAGAATGAGAGTTGATATGCACACCACACAAAGTGATGTGCACACCACAAAAATGCATATGTGGTGTTGTACCATATGCATCACACATGTGATTTTGTAGTGTCACATCACTTTGTGTGGTGTGCATATCATCTCCCATTTCATATATACCAAATGATAAGTTTTCAATCCATATGTACGCTTTTAAAGCATGTATCGGGAAACTATGGAATTATGCTTTTTGTTTTGGGTATTTCCTTTATATAAGCTAATCAACAATTTTAATTTCATTTCCATCTAATGAACGTTTAATGTCTTAATGAACGAACATAAACGAACACGAACAACATTGTTTCTTAATAAACGAACATGAACAAGAAAATCCGTTCGTTTAAGCGATCGTGTTCATTTATTTGTCCGGCTAAAATTAAATGAATGAGCATGAATAAGGCTCCGTTCATGTTCGTCCGGTTCGTTATTATCTATCATGATCTTAGGCATGTGATTTTGTCTATGTCTTCTAGGTTCACTTTTGTGATGAGGTTCTTTATTGTTATGGAATTGATAAGACTGCACGAAGTCATGTATGTGTTTTTGTGTGGCTGTGTAATCGTTTGTTATGTCAGTTGCATATAAATTGATTGCCTATATTTTATGGAATTTTACCAAGATTCTAGTATATGTGGATGTTTTTTTTTGTTTAATGCATGAACTTTGTTTTTTTATTGAAATCGGCGTGAATTGGTAAGCTATGTTTGTTACTTTGTGTATCGGTATCTGTTGTGTTACACAATGCGCGTAATATAAATTGTGTTTGTTTGATATTCTTATTTTGTATAGATATTTTTGCTTATAATGTGTGCCTTTTTCTATTGTGGAATCAAGTTTTTATGATGTGTGCATTTTTCTGTTGTGGAATCAATGCGATTTATATTTGTGACTTTGATGTGGTTTTAAATTTGGTGTTCATTTTGATGTCTCGTTAATGAATAATGATGTGGATAGCTCTTTATTGATGTGATTTTTCCCAATATACATGTATTACGTGATCTAATAGTCGCTTCTTTGTTAATATTGTTGCAGGTTTTCAGAGTGCTTATTCGTATTCTAAGCTTGTGTGTTCTTAACTGGTATATGCACACTTAGAGATCAGGTATGAACAAACGAATCTAATATGTAGAATAGACCACCTTCACTGCACCATAAAGAACTCTAGGGAGCTCTGCCACCACCACCACGGTGGTCTCTCCCCCACACCTCCATGTCTGCCACCTCGTGTGTCAGGATGTCCACTTTGAGACCTATTTGTAAAAGAAGAAATATTTTCATCAAATTGCTATGAATTATGCCCAACAATGTGAGATATAATACAATAAACATTCATTACATACCCATGAGATACCATCACCTCAGCAAACTTTTGGGTCTCAATGTGACCCTTGTTGCCACAAGGTTTGTTAAATCACTACTCGTTAATATGTGAGATGTAAAGTTTATTACTGTATTTAATTATGTCTACTTTTTTTTGCTTAGCTTTTCTGTTAAAGAGGCTGATTTTGGGAATCAAATATGCCAGTATGTATTAAAGAATCTGAAAATCAAGATCATAGGGTTAGTAGTGATAATATGTTGCATTGGTGTTTTATTTTGATCAAAGCTAATTTTTAGATTCATATATTGTTTCAGGTGTTCCCATAAATGGAGGTGTGACCAGCTCCAGTGTATGCTCTCTACAGTTGGAGGTGGTAATGAAGATGTCTTTTTTGTGGCTACTAGAGAAGAGGGTTATGTGACACAACTTCAGTAAAAGTAAATCTCTTCTGCTTAAAGTTTTTATATACTACTTATGTGTTCTTACAATATTTTTTTCTTCTAGCCGGAGATGGTTCCAGTCATGTCTTGCTAAATGAGATAGTTTATCTCCAGCTGGAAGGAAAAATATTACTCCCTCCGTCCCATTTTATTGTCCAAGTTTTCTTTTTGGGATGTCCCAATTTAATTGTCCACTACTAAAAATAGATAGAGAAGTTTCATCAAGTTTACTATATTACCCTTGTTTGAATTTATTATTACAAGTTTACTATACTACCACTACCACTACCACTACCACTAATATTATTATTATCACCTGGTAAGCCTTTAGATGCATTTTGTATTTCCATTTTTATTGAAAAGGCGTTCATTGATTGTGAATGAAAAAAATTTCGGGCTGACAAACTGTCGAATAATGTAAGAAAGAATTGAATCTGGTGGGGGTTACTGTTTCTTGTCTGAAGCACGATGATCCTTCAAGTTTCATAGTGTTCATCGGAAATAGTTTCCCTATCTCCATTTCCTGAGCACATGGGTACACTTGTTTTGCACTTAGCAGTATTTTGGATAACGTCCTTTTATTGGCGTATTTGAGATGTTTGTCATATGGCTTAAAATATTAACTATATGGTTTCCACTATACTGGGTAAATGTACTCAGAAGACATCTTAGGACATAATTGTTATTTCATTTATTATTTTATGAGAGCAAAGTACAAGTCTTCATCAATTTCTCTGCTTAGATGTCTCTTCGTAGACTGGGATACAATGTTATAGCGAGTCTGGCTGTTTTGCTTATAGGCCTAGACGGGCTAGAATTTTCTGAATTTGTTCATGATCCTCAGCATGTCTGCTCTCGGCATCATCTGCCCTTATCTGCAATAATGAGATCTCATTCTCTGCAGCGGCGAGAGAATCTTGTAATTCGGATATTAGGAGCTCTTTGTCTTCGGTATCTGCTCGAAGAGTGTCAATTTCCACCTCTATGTCCTCCAGTCTGGCCGTCACATCTTCTGGGTTGAGTTCTGATGTCTCGGATGCTGGTTTACCGTCAGAGAAAGTAGTGGCATCTGGGTAAAATGGCGATGATGGTGACCTACTTCTCTTTCGAGATGGTCCAGGTGATTGTGATATTAGTGTAGGAACACTTTGATTATTTATTTCTTGGGAGAGTTCACGCCCTGTAGCAGGGGTCAGAGTTAATTCTAGTTCAGGTAATTGGGTTGCCTGAGAGGTTGGCGAGTCAAGTCTTCTGGGAATGGAGTGTTCCGTGGCAGCTTCCTGTTCTGGGGAGTTGTCAGGCACGTTGCTGGAAAGTGATTGAGACATTTCTCGAATACACCCTGCATATGACAGAATAGAGTTTCTACTTCTTACATTCCATAGTTGGGGGTAGAGATTACCTTATGGGTGCCATCTATTTTTGAGATAAGATTCATTGTATGCTTTGAATGGTTATGCGCCCTAGTTTAGGGTAGGAACGGACTTGAAACGTGAAAGTTAGGTCATTTTTACTAAAGGTATATTTATAAACGTTTTAACTTTATAAATATGATTTTTACAAACGCGATTAGATGGTGATGTAGCTATATAGAATTATATATGGTAGTAGTTATTTGAAATGCGTAGTGCTTATACGACCTATGTTTGATTAGGTTGCTTTCGGTTGTTACCGTGACGCATTGTCTGTGAATTATTTGATATACGGAACTCAAGGTGAGTTCATAGCCCCATGTTTTAAATGATTTTGATTTATAAGTTTTTGGGGTGAGAAACATGCGATGTTTTATACTTTGGACACAAGTGGTAAATTTTATATTATGATTACGTGTTGCCTAAGTAGCGATAACCCAAGTTGAGCCCATTATCATGAACTGGTTAATTACCTGGAGGGTAAGCGCGAATGTTATGAATAGATCTATTTGGGATTGACATCCCCGTTCGGGTGAGTCATGCTCACTGTGCCGGTATGCCGGATAACGAACGTATACCATGTCGGACTGGGGATGTTGCGGGTTAGAACATCCATACGGGCATTGTGGGCAATTTTACATTGCAATATATTGTCGAGCTTCAGTGTCATGAGCTTAGGGCGAACGTAATTGCATTTATGTGATGTCTGCATCTGTTGCATTATCATACAAATGGGTGATCTTGTGGTCCTGCATTATACGATTTATTAAACCTATGAATTCACCAACATTATTGTTGACGTTTTAAAGCAATGTTTTTCAGGAGGTCAATAGGCACGAGGTGCTGGGATACATTGGTGATTATATGTTTTGGGATATCATGCTAAAGATTTGGTTGCATATGTTTTTGGGAAAATGTGTTATGAACTAGTATCTTTGTACTATTAATGTCGAACAAGTTAAGCTTCGGGCTTTTTGTAACAGATATTTGCTAAAATCCAATGTATCCGTTTTTACGACTTTTAATGGTCGTTCTATATATATCTTGTGTTGTTGATCTATGAAGTAACACGCCCCCTGACTCATATTCTGTTGCGAGCCATTTTGGGGGTGTTACAGATTGGTATCAAGAGCCAAGGTTATAGAGAACCAGGTTAAAAATGTTTTGCTGGACTATAACCATTTTCAAAACATTACTTTAGTGCAAAAGGGGTTACACGGGATATACATTCATACATACATGCATATACTAGTTGCTGCATTAGTTGGTTAGACTAGATGCATTCATGATTGATATACGTGTTATAATATAATATGTATATTACTATAAGGGTCTTATACTAAATACTTATGTAAGCTACTTTTTGGATTTTCAGATATTACGATGTCGGATTCGGAAGATTCCACAGTCACGTACACGCAGGTGTCGAGTCCATTTAAGGATTCATCAGATGTGGGCTTACCAGGAGTCGACAGACCACTTGTGATGCCAGAGGACCCATATGCTTACATAGCGGCTGCTTATCAGGCTCCACCATTGCCTGACTACATGCCTGGCCCCGAGGAGCCGCATTCACCACCCCCACTGGACTTTGTTCCTGAGCTGATGTACCCTGAGTACATGCTACTGGAGGATGAGATACTCCTGGCTAAGGAGCAGCCACAGCCTGTTGCTGCCTCACCCACTGCAGATTCAGTGACTCAGTCATACACCTAAGTAATTATGACAGAGTCTGAGTTTACATTCTAAAAATACTTAATGTATGAAGTGGTTTATGCAAATGGGTCGTCAAGGACACTGGTCGTTTATGAGTTATCGTTTTACGTTTTCAAAATGTTGATTAAACCGTTGGCTCTAGGGACGACTTTACAACCATGAGTATCTATACAGGAATTGATACTATTACGCATCGTAACTTATATTTACGAGTCCATGAGATTTACATCCAAAGAAAATATAATCTTTATTCATATGAACTAAGTTTTATAGACTCTTGACTTATTTTATTTATTTACATCGTAACCGTTCAATAATTTGTGTAATTATCAGTTTATATGCCATGGTTTTGCTCGACTCGTTCAATTTAGTTATAAAGATTATTCATTTATGATTAATACCCTTAAGTCTCAAAACAGCGGATATTAGTCCCTCTATTTTCCAAATTAAGTAAATTGCCAAATTAACCTTTTAAACTTTTATATGACCGTTTTTAATCCCTTGACTTTTATATTTTAAATTCTTTTATTCTTATAACTTTTTCATGTTTAAAACCCGAATAGGCAAAAATAGTTTTATAAACCGCGTTAAGTTCACTTTACCCGTTTGAACTTGTTTTTCGTTGTTACCGATTTTAAGTAATCACAAAAATGTTATTTAGATTTGTCCACTTGTTGAAATAATTATTGTTTCGATAAAGAATTTCCCAACCCATTAGATTTCAGGAACTAGAAAACATGCAAGTTCAACCACGTTGCTACGTCTAAATTTTATAGAGTATGATAACATGCAAGTTGTATAAGGTATCACATGCATTATTACAATACAATACCAACAACACCATGGTCTACACCCTTTTTCTTTTTCCTGGTTTCTGTCGCAGCCCAACAGTGGGTTGTACCCACTTGTTTTGTGTTTTCTTCTTCACCATACAACCCATCGTATGTATATATATATATATAATTACATGTCCTGCTTCTTTTTGCTGCTCAACAGACGCAACAACAATGAGTTTTTATACTCATTGTTTTCGGTTTCTTTTCTTTCGTAGCAAGACCCACAATATATATATAATAGTTTTTATCTATTTTGCATGTTTACGACTTGCATGGTTAGCAACAAGAAGACCTAATCTCGAGAACTATGGGCGACCTTCTCGCCTTGCAGAACGCACGCTGTAACGCTTGCCTTGGCTCGCTTGCGTGTGCAACATGAGGTTGGGTCTCGTGATGCAAAAACTGTGCACAAGGTATCCAGGGGATAAGGTAATGGTGCGAATCATCGGCAAGAAGTTTTATGAAATCCTTAGTTCTATCGTCCCTAGTGTCAACATTTTGTATTATGATTGTGTTTAAAGTTAACGCAAATGTCTTTGAGTCGTTGCTTGTTTTCACGCATGATATGTTGTCTACAAGTCCTATTATACATCGCTTTTTATCTTAGTCATGGCATGACTAGGTCTTTGCACGCGTGCATACATAATACCTACGCATGGTCTATGTGTCGTGTGTTAGTCACGCAAAAACCGAGGCTTTCGGCTAGCTTGCCAAGCCGGACGTGCTTTGGTTGTTACAAGGGTAAATAACATAGCATATGAACGTTAAACTACGAGGACGACTTACCGAGGTCCGAGCTTGTTAGTCGATGAGGAGGGATGATGATGATACGAGCTCGAACCACTCTTGGTTTCCACCCCTTGTAACCCGACGTCCGCTTAGCTCTCGCACCCCAACGATAGTTCTCACTCGAATCGTATTGTTTAACTCTTGTTTTCAATATTTAGTGGTGCTTAAAAAGAGTGCATGCAACGTTCCTCATTTATACACAACGTTTTCACTAGGTTACTGAAACTTTTCATTTGCATGAGATATGATATTATTGATATATACTATTAGGGAATCTAGTCATGATTATGTTTTGTAAAACTATTGGTGTCATTGTCCTCATGACACTATTAAGAATGCCTGCTATCTTTGACTTCATTTGGTAATTTGGATCAGGTATTGGCATGTGAATGAGAGAAAGGTACCAAGTGATGAGACGTACCCATTTCTTGTGGGGTTTGAAAAGAAATGAGAAAAACTAGTAGGGTAGTGTGTGTAAGTGTGAATGATGATGGTGTTTTTAACATTATCAGTTATTTGTTTTTATATGTATGTAGATATATATTTTCTTTGAATTCGATTAAAGGTTGTCATGATTATTAAATTGAATGTAGGTGGTTTTATAAAGTGATACAAGTAAATGGCCTCGTTTCATAATTGTGTAATAAGTATGATTTTTATCGTTACACGTTTTAAAATATCCTTTTAGACACAAGAGTAATAATGGTGATATTCGCGTGCTAATTAGACTTTTCATGACAGGGAGTAATGCATGACGATCATAGAATGACTTCTTATTAAGATTAACGGTAAAATTTGCAAATTTCGCGGTACATACTTTTTCTTAATGAAAAGAGAAATCTGAATCTGTCGGGGTGCCACATGCGATATTTGTTATCTAGAAATATAAGAAGAATAAATATCAATAATATGCATATCTATATTTTTTTTAGTTCGGTTCTTTCTCAAAGAAAACATATTGATCATCCTATAGTTCTAACAGATCTTAAATCTCAACAATATTACTTTGAAAATTGAACAATTTGATTAAAAGATTGCGAGGAATCTAATATTAAAAGACATCTATAGCTAAATAATTTATGTCACAAGAAAGAAGTCGTGTATGAGGCTAGTTGCTATGGTCGGTCTTGGTCGCCGGCGAAAATTTTTGAAATTTGTTGCATAGTCGACCGTTGTCGTGTGACGAAAATCAACAAAAAATTCTTTGTTTTAATATAAAAAAAACTTTTTACTTTTTAAAATTTAAATAATTTAACACTATAAATACCCACTCATTTCATCATTTTCATCACACATTCGAACAATAATTCAAAATACTTCTCTCAATTCAAAAACTTATCATGTTTAGCAAGAATAAGAAAATTCCAAAATCAAAAACTCCGAATTCCCGACTTCAACCAAGTGCTCCGCATTTAACACCGGATCCGAATTTTCAATTATTCGGTGTTTCACCACCCATCCGTTTTCGATCTCCTAGTTTTGAATATCGTACACAATTACCACAACCACCACAAAATAATAACATGTTTTATCAAAATCGTCCATTTCATCCTCCGTATAACAACCAAAGTGCTTTTTACCAATCACCAATCGGGTTGTATCGTCCTATTATGAAGTCATCGACGTCTTCCCAACCAAATCAATCTTATTCTCCGGTTAATCGTATCAATCTTGATATGGAATTTGAGCAGTTAATGTTTAGTCAAGAGTATAACTATAGCCAAGATTATTCTATGGGTCACGGTTTGGCTCACAGTTCGGATCCAATTAACGATGACAAAGAAGACGACTCTTCTGTTGAAGAGGTGTCACCCGTCAAACCTAAGAAGCCCTCGAGACGTACAGCAAGGGCCAAGAAGGATGATCCCAATAAGCCGCCAAAAGATTGGACAGTGGCGGAAGAGACCGCATTGTGCCAAGCTTGATACGATGTGTCAGAAAATAATATTGCAGGAAATAGTATGAAGACTAAGAGGTTTTGGGATGCTGTTATTACGTACTTTGACAAAGAAACTGGTTCATCAAGAGGTTATTACTCGATCGTTAGCAAATGAGAAAATAGGGTTCGCCCTAGAATTGGTGCTTTTTGCGCCAACATCAATAATGTTGAAGAGAATCACAAAAGTGGTACAAATGACCTCGATGTGTACCATAAAGCATAATAAGGACATGATTCAAAAGCTAGCGGAGGAATATATGATTTCAAAAAATAAGTAACTTTAAAGATGAAGAATTTTAATATTAATAACAAAATATGGTTTCCATATTTTGTTTATTAACTTTTATTTGGTTTCTATATTTTTGTTATTCTATACTTTTTCCTCAAGTTTAGTTCTCTTATAAATATAAGGATTGGGTTTATTGTTTATTCATTCAATATTCAATAATCAATAAAAATTCAGACTTTTAGTCTTTTATCCCTTTGTGATTCGACTTGAATCCTAGTTAGGGTTTATAGTACACCTCTATTCTGCGTTAGTTGGTATCAGAGCCAGGTTAGTATTCTCGATGGTGGTTGATTTAGAAGATTCAAAAACTCATACTGTTGGTGGGGTATGGTCTGGAGAGTACATAGATCATGGTTTTACCAAATCCATGTCAGAACTTGACAGGTGTTACACCATGCTACAAGAATTACGTTCCGTGATCGTAGGTGGGGCATTAATCCACAAGAATCGTGAGGGTAGAAAACATGAAGGTCGAAGAATTCATCCAACCATAGGCGGTTTTGGAGGTAGTTGTGCAAGCAACCAATCATCGTTCAACAATGGAAGAATTGAAGAATGAAAAGAGGAAAAGAAGGAGGATCGAGTACCCACAACTAAGATTTTTCGTTTGAAAATTATAATCAACAATTCGGTATGTTCTTTAATTATTGATGGTTATAGTATAAATAATTTGGTTTCAACAAGATTGGTAGATTTCTTAAAGTTATCAATGGAGATTTATCCAATTGAAGGTTACCAAGTTTGTGGGTTCCTGTGACCATAGGAAAGTTTTATAAAGTAGAAATACTTTGTATTGTGGATGATATTGATGAGTGCCATTTATTATTTGGAAGACCTTGGCAATTTGAGGTTAATGGCAAGTATGATCTTAAACGAAATCTCTACCTTTTCTCATGAGAAGCAAGGAGAATTGCTATGGTTCCACCCAAAGTAACACCACAATTACCAAAACCTAAGGTTAAAGTTGAAGAAAAGATTGTGAAGGCCGAGGTTGTTGATGAACACATTGAGAAAATTCAAGACCTTCAAAATTATAAACAACATGAGGACAAAATTTCAACTTTATTATTTGAAACAACAAATAAAGTTGATACTTTGAAGACTTGTAAAGAAATTATGGGTTTTAATGATGATGAAGATGTGAAGGGTTTTAATTGTGAGCTAAAAACAGATTTTGAATGTGTCCATAATTTAAATGTTCATGATTATTATGGATTAATTTTAAGGATGATTATCAAAAATCAAGTTAGGTTTTCAATGGCAAACAGAGAAGCTATTTTATTACAATTAAAAACTTGGGGGTCGTTGATAAGGAGCACATAACCTGATGTTTTGGGTCATGGATTGATCGTTGGGAGTATGGTAGACGTGTTAAAAAATATAAAGGTTTTCGAGTGGATGTGAAGCGTAAATCTATTGAAGATAAGGTTCGTCGTGAGGTGTTTGAGGTTGATGAAGCCCTTGCTATTGAGAACTCAAGGGCGAGGAGTTCTTTTCAAGTGAGGGGGAATCATGTTGACGAAACCAATGTCAATGCAGTTTGGGATTTGGCTTCACCTAAGATATTGCCCGAGGTTAGAAATACTAAAGTGGTGGATGCGTTTCAAGAAGAAGATGAGTTAGAGTGTGCCGAGCCTTTGGACAGAGAGGCGAAACAAGTTACATATATCGTTCAACGAGTTTTATGTTTGCCTAAGGTTAGTGACTCTTCACAAAGAAATAAAATATTTCAGACTAAATGCTTGGTTAAAAAAAATATTTGTTCTATTATCACTGATAGAGGGAGTTGCGAAAATTTAGTGTCTAAGGCTTTGGTTATAGATTTTAAGCTTCCAACCGAACCTCATCATAGTTCTTATCAGATTAGGTAGATAAAGAAGGGGTTGGCACTTAAGGTGACCGAGATTTGTAAGGTTTCTCTTGATATGGGGAAGCATTACAATGAGTTGGTTACTTGCAATGTTGTTGATATGGATACATGCCATGGATTGTTAGGAAGACCATGGCAACGTGATGTGGACTCTACACACTAAGGTAAATCAAATATGTATATGTTTAAATGGTGCGGAAAAACTATTGCTATGTTATCTGTACGTGTCGTTTCTCCTAAGACGAAATTAGAGAACAAGACTTTGGCAACTTTGGTGGCTTCACCAAAGGATTTTCAAGCTGAAAGGAAGGAGACTGGAGTTTCTTATGCTTTAGTTATGAAAGGCGTTAATGATGTCATGGAGAATGCAATACCAGAAATAATTAAACCATTACTAGCTGAATTTGGTAAGAGTGTGACAGATGATACACTAGACGCTTTGTCACCATTGAGGAATATTCAACACCAAATTGATTTGAATAGAAAGATCACTTTATTGGCGTCCATTAGTAACGAGGTTTTGAGTTTTGATTCAATTAAGGAGTTGTACACAAGTGATGAATATTTTGGTAACATTTGGATGAAGCTCGAAACCAAGCAACATCAAGGTGAGTTTCTTTTACTTGACGGTTATTTGTTTAAAGGTAATCGTTTGTGTATTCCTAAGACTTCCCTTAAGAGTCAACTGGTTAAGGAGATACATGCGAAAGGATTAAGTGCTCTAGGCCGAGATAAGACCATTGCGAGTTTAGAAAGTTAATTTTCTTGGCCTCAATTAAAAAGGGATATTGGAGCTTTCATGAAGAGATGTGTCGTGTGTCAAGAAGGAAAGGGTAACGCACAAAATACAAATCTTTATATGCCCTTGCCCATACTTGAGAGTCCTTGGGTCGATATGTCGATGAATTTTATGCTTAGGCTTCCTCGCACTCAATGGGGAGTCGATTCTTTGTTTGTTGTTATGGGCACATTACTATCAAATCCTAAATCACAGATCTTTGTCACTGAAGATTTGATGATGGATCAAGACAAGAAGAACAACACCTAGTAGTGCCATGTTATGATGAGGAAATTATAAAGTTTCCAACACAACCTGCCACAAATGAAATAAGTGGAGACAATGGTAGTAATTTAAAGGATTTTTTGATTGTTTTAACTAGGGAGGAAGCTGATATTATTAGACCAATTATGGCGGTAGAAGATGAGCCTCTTATGATGCTAGGATCAAGTCTAAACATTATCAATGAAGAATTATCTAATGATCTTGATGGACAACATTTGATAGACGAAAGTAAGCCATATCATAAAACATTAAGATGGCATATTATGAGGTTAAAGTGGGGGTACGTGATCTCTATTGGGCAAATTTATACGAATGTTTGGTTGAAACTAGAAATGGTTTGTGCGCAAAGAAGAACATGAGATCCTAGTATCACATGGCTCAAGATATAAAAGGAACACCTTGAGGACAAGGTGTTTTTGCGGGGCGGAGTAATGATACTATCTTGGAAATATTACTTATGGAGTTACTATTAAAGAAATATGATCCGTATAAAATACTTCCAAAGATTAATGATAATGCTTATGTGGTAGACTTGCCAAATACTATGAGTATTTTGAAGACGTTCAATGTGTCATACGTATATATGAGATCCTGGTATCACATGGTGGTTCTGTCAGTTCTCGCACTAAGAATGGTTAAAGAGAGGGGGAATAAGAATATATGGATCACTTAGAGCATGGCAAAAGTAAGGGTGCTGCCAAAAATAAGTAACCTTAAAGATGGAGAATTTTAATATTAATAACAAAATATGATTTCCATATTTTGTTTATTGACTTTTATTTGGTTTCTATATTTTTGTTATTCTATACTTTTTCCCCAAGTTTAGTTCTCCTATAAATATAAGGCTTGGGTTTATTGTTTATTCATTCAATATTCAATAATCAATAAAAATTTAGATTTTTAGTCTTTTATCCCTTTGTGATTCGTCTTGAACCCTAGTTAGGGTTTATAGTACGCCTCTGTTTTGCGTCAAAGCGTGTGCAGAATACAAAATGATGTACAAGCAAGACTTTATATTAGAGCATTGTTACAACATTTTGAAAGATCACCCAGGTTGGTTAGAAGTTGAGATGACTGCCTTTTTCATTACTCAGCTGCGGAAAAAGTCCAAGACTTCTGAAACCACATCGGGGTCAGCATCTGGTGGTTTTAATTTGAACGATGTAGCGGATGAGGCTATGAAAGAGACCCAAGAATTACGACCAATGGGTCGTGACCGATCAAAGGCCAAGAAGAAATCAGCCGGTTCCTCTCGTGGGGGATCTTCTTCATTTGTTGATTTGGTAGCCGACAAGTTCTTAAACATGAAACAGAAAAAATAGAGAAAGAGGGACGAGCAACAACAGTCCTATATAGAGTTGAAGAATCAAGAGTTGAGTATCCAGGAGGCCGAGGTTCGTGAAGCTGCACAGTTAAAAAGAGATAAACTTGAAATTTAGTGTCGAACGCTTGATATAGCCGAAGAGAGAAACGGGACAGAGACATCTTATTCTATAATTCAGTAATCGACCCGTGTTTGCCCCAATACATCAAGAGAAGCTGCTCGAGATGAAGATGGAAATCAAAGAGCGATATAACTTAGATTATTAGTTTAAGTTATCTGAATAATTATGTTTTAATTTTTATTATCATGTTTTTATGTTATCTGAATAATTATGTATTGTTTTTTAATTTATTATGTAATGTTTTAATTATTACTGAAATTTAATTTGGTTGTTAAAAAACTTTGAAAAAAAATGAAGGTCGCCTTGTAGTAGCAAAAGGTCGCCTTTAGGTCGCCGAGAAGAGAAAGCCGATGTGGCAGGAAAAAATACAGGTCGCGACCCTCATCAATAGTGACCAGCCTGATGCATCTACTTGGTATGTTCATACATAAAAAGCAAGTTTTGTTGGAATATGTTAGTCGATTTCACAAGTTATACGTTAGAAATACGTGAGCCTATTGGGGGCACACGCGTTAAACACTTAGAGTATGTTTTACTTCACGATAAGTATTTAAATAATTGTTATTTACCGTTACTTGTATAACTTGTGTAACGAATATTTAAATAATAAACCCAAGGGACTAAATTAAACAAAACCCGAACACTAAGGGTGCCCTATAGTGACGGGCCACCTATGGGATTCTAGAAGGGTGTTTGGTTTAATTTTTTGAGATAAGGAAAGTATATTGTGATAAGTATAGAATTAGAGGTTATCTTGTTCTACAAGAACTAGGGTTGGGAGCCTATATATACCCTCACCCTAGACCTCATAATTATTCATTCACAATACCAAAAGATCCCTAAAATCTTCCTTGTTCTCTCATCCCCCTTCACCAAAATCGAACCAACAACCCCTAAGGGTTTTCGGTTCTTATCCATTCACCGAAATCGACAAAACCCTTATAGGGTATTCGGTTTCTCTTGTTTCTCTTGTTTGGCGATTCAAGATCCTCACGTAGTGCTCGTTGGTGTTTTCCTAGCTCGATTGAAACTATAAACCCTAACTAGGGTTTCTTGTTATTCGATTCTAGGATTTTTGGTTCAATTTAAAAGCCTAACCGAATTAGGGTTTATTCGGCTTATTGGTTTTTGGTTCTAGCTCAAGTGGTAAGTTTGGGAATCGATTCTACACGTGGTGTTTGGTTCGTGAAGGTTGACTAGCAATCGACTCATACTTGGTTGACGTGTTTGTGTGAGCAACCATAGAGGCAGTAATTTAACTGCTTAACTTGTTTTCAGGATCTAAAGCTTAAAGGTTAGTTTTCTTCCTTTATTATGTATTAATCTTTGTGCTAAAACTAGATCCATTCCGCTGCGTACTCGTAGCTAATCTGGTTACCTAGTTTGTTAAATCCCAACAGTGGCATCACGAGCCAACTCGTTTTGGCATTAGGGTTACACTTTTTGAATTATATCATGTCTTGAATTGTTCACGCCTAGATTTAATTCATATGCTTGATCTGCTGCGTTTTATATTTTATTTATTGTTTTCATGCATATGGCAAAGATTATGCAAATCCTTGCCATAATTAAATAAATTGTAGATCTAGATCTTGAAAATTATTAATTGTTAATATAGGTTAAAAAGTAATAAAATTAAATTGTTATATAAGTAGATTTGTTTCCTTTTTATAGTAGATCACACTATATATATAAAAGATCTTGATTTTTATTTATGGAAATTAAAATATTTTATTTTTGGAAACTAGATCTTTTACATGTTTAGTCTGATTTTGTTTACTTTTTCGGCCATAAGACCTACTCAATCACTTTTGTGATGAATGGGGCGATCTAGGCACATTGATGAATACCTAGTGGGGGTCTTATGGTTCTCAAATTGGGGAAGACTCGCAAGAGAACTTGGATTTTACATGTTTACTTGTGATGTGCGGTTGTCGTAGGACTTCTACACAAGAAGTTTTACAACTCCCTAGGCAGTGCACCTAATCGTTGTAGTGTAGTATAGGCAAGACTCGGGGTTGTTTATCGTTCACTCGAGGAATAGGTTGGGAAGGCTTGATCATAATCTAACATAATTTTAAGGGTTGAGAGAAGATTCTTATTGTATTTTTGTATTTTATAGAAAGCAAGTAAATCATATATTAGAGAGGTTGGTTTGGTTTTAGCTATTAAACTAAATATAATTCTAAGCTACTGGTGATAACAATAAGATAAAAGATTGTGTTTATTTAACCATGTATTACTCCCTAGATTGCTTCTCCAGGTGTTGTTGCCTTGTCACACTTGTGATGATCTGTGTAACTATTTCCTAAAACATAAACGAATTACACGAACCCGTCGTCTACTTAGTATGCCGCTAGAGCAACGCACAAGTAAGGTAGTATGAAGACTATTAGCCGGCCCCTAGGAGTACACTAAGTACATGTGAAATATATTAAAAGTGGATCAACCATATTAGGGGGCATGGTAGTATGAAGACTGTTACCTGATGATATCCTTTCTACACAATCATGTTTCCCTAGACATATCAACAACGATACACACAAAAGCAGGTTTTTTAAGACCTAACGTGCACATCCATCACAAGACGCAACACCACTAAGATCTACATTATAGGTTTCATACAATCATAAATAAACACAATAGAAGGTTTAGCCAAGCATGTTAAAGAATAAGAAAGAACAATAAATCAAACAACACATAGTTATATTGAATAATTAAGTAAACCTTACTTGATTAAAACATGAATTGAAAGAAGTACAATAGGGTTTGTAGGCCCTAAAATCGTCTCTTACAGCTGCTAAACGAACTAGGGTTCGTACTCTCTTTTTATTCTAAAGTTACACACTCAAAACCTTAAATTCGGGTTTGTATATATAAGAAAAATGACGTGACGGCGTCGCGTTTTAGTCGTGACGCCGTCATAAGTAGAATCTTCTAGATCTGCGTTTGAGTCGGTGCGGGCTGACGCCGTCATGAAATGTTGTGACGCCGTCACTTGATGGGTTGTGACGATGTCGTGTATAGCTTGTGACGCCTTCTCCAGGCTCTGTGAGCACAAATCTTCAAGAGTCTTGGTGTTGGTTTGTAATCTCGTCTGTTTCTTTTATAAATGAGCTCAAGTCACATGTAATTCATCCAAATGTCTTCCAAATGAGAAATACCTGAAAATGAACGATTAAGTAACTATTTTGGGCAAAAACACATGATTTTGGGGGTTAAACGACCCCGAAAAAGTATATAAAATAACACCTCATCAAATACCCCCACACTTGGGATTTGCTTGTCCTTAAGTAAATGGGCTTTTCTATCTAGACAATAAAAATATGAGGGGTCATTTTACCTACTCTTTAAAAATATTCTACAACACAACCTTCTAGACATCGTAATTAAAAGCACAGAAAATATACGCTAGCACTTCACATAAGTGTTTGGGATTCTCTCTTTCTCTCGGGTGTATAATAAATTATAACATATGGGGGAAACAGAAAATCACACTCATTACCTGTCATAGCATATAAATTACTATAGGTTTGGTAAAGGATCAAACCTCCACCGCTAGGCGCAAGTATTATTCATTACTATCTAAGAGGTCTTTTAAAGGGTTGTGGGGTGTAGGTGTAAGATAATATATAATGGAAACGGAAACGGATGGGATATATTTGGGTGGTTTGGGTGAATTTGGAGTGGAAGGGTTAGCTAATTACTTACACGAATACACGCTGGTTTGGTTACTAAGCCAAGACTCGGATGAAGATATACAAACTCTACACAAATCTACATCAATATCTTTCTTTTTCTTTTCTCATTTTTTAATAACATTATACAACATGGGGGTTTATAACACGTAACCCTACACTTGAGCTTTTACATGCTCGATATATACAATCTAACTAATGACCCGATTTGAGGTGGATCAAAATAACATGGAGATCATTTGACAAACATATGGGGGTATTGACTTAACTTTTCTTCCCTATTATCCCGCGAAATAAATACTACCATAAATCCCAATCGTCCCAAAATAGTATTTACAAGGATAAGGACTTAGCAACCGTGTACTCAAATAATTAACTTGGGTTAAACACAATAATGTACTAAAAGTGAGTACATATAAGGTAGGCTAATGCTTTTTGGGTGTAACGATTGGTTTAAGGGTGACAATGCTCTTCATTAATAGTCTAGCTTAATCAGAAAATTACGAGAACCATGAAAAAGGATAGGCTCGGAAGGTTATACTAGGGGTATCCTACACTAAAGGTGAGTGCATGGCAAGGGTATGGGATAGTTATATGATTGAGGTGACCATCATAACAATTACATGTTTAAAACATGGGTTATTCCTAATGCCTCTTTTAGTGTAATGTGGACGGAATTTTGGTGTAGAGTGTATTGCTCCTCAGAAGCATGTAACATCTGTGTAACCATAATTGTTGAGCCTTGAATCAGATGTAGGACAGCCTGTCGTTGTACTCTCACATCGCAGAGTCAATCTTCCCCAGCGCCTCTTATCCCGGCATGCAACTCTGCATGAATAATATCATGTGATGATCAGGTCTGCCCGGATGACAAAGGGTCACGCACATGTGTTCTTAGCGAGGCAGTGACTCACCCTCACTCACACCGTACCTGGGAGATAGCCCGCTCCCCCACCCGTGCATGGACCCAAAGGCGCCCCCCTATGCTGCCCCGATCCCGTTTTGAATGATTGACCCCCCCTAACCCCCCCCCCACTCCCATCCCCGTGTCACCATCATACAGATTACCATGTTTTCAATTAACCTCGGGTCATATCTTTCCCCTAATGTACCTTATTATCAAGCAAGAATCCTAACTTCTTTTCTATGCGGGTCTCAGGAATGCATCAACATAGACAAGTTCTAAGAATATAATATGCTCATGCGGTACACTCTCTCATTATCCTAAAAGTAACAATACCGCAATGTTCTATGAAAAGGCGGACAAACCATCGGTTTACACATCCGTAACGACGAATAGACACACAATGACGTTGTCTCACTCTTTACTGAACAAGTAAAGGTGTAATATCTACAGGGCGGACCCTCACATTGTTGGGGGTGGGAATTTTGAGGGTTTTGTGCTTTAAGTCATATAAATTCTATCCTATGAGATGCTAGTAATACTCGGTTTATCGTTGGTATTGTGTCATAAAAAATCTAATATTGATGGTGTAAAAACACGCCTCTATATGTTATGTTATGATATTACCTCTTATGTTATGTTTTGATATATTACCCACCATTTTAAGGACAACGCAAATGACAAATGAAAGAATAGTTTCTAAGGTTTGTTTCCCCCCTCCCACACTTATTTTGAACATTGTCCCCAATGTTTTCTAGAAGTACCCAATAAAAAGATAAAAGGAAAAGAAAACAAAGAAAAGAAACTAGTACTCCCCTGGTTTGCTCAATAATGGAGAAGAAACATGCGATAACTTGTTAAATCGTCCTCCGAGAATTATCCAATGAAACTTCCTAAGAACTGCCAAGCTTCTTCTCATCAAATATAACCTGTAATCAAAGACAAAGACAACTATACCAAACATAAAACGTGTGTTTTACCAAATATACAATGTGAATTTAGGGTTCGACTCGATAAAACAGTAAAGATAGGATGAGAGAATTGTTAGGTTCGTGGTTTTATGCATGTTTATAAAAGAATATTACATATTTTAAATGTTGTGCAAGTTTTATTTTCAAAAATAATTAAAAAAATTTAGTTTTCTGGACCTGGGCGTTTGACGCCGTTAGGGTTGGTGTGATCCCGTCACAGGTATCGTGGTGACGGTGTCGCGTGTTAATCGTGACGCCATCTCCACAGTCTGTGAAAACAAAATTTTTGTTTTGATGAAAAATTTCCTGCACTTGATTCCATAAGTTAATTCATGTACAAATATTTGCATAAAACCAGAGATTTCACAATTCAATCATATGACGCGAATTAATCTAAACAATTTATTTAACATGTTTGAATTTGGCACAAAAGCTGGATAAATTTCCCTACACTTATTGTTTGCAAAATACCTTTGATTGAAATTAAGACGAGGTTAAAGACAAACAAAGCATGATTACAAGATAGTTCAAACATAGTAAAACAAACTATAAAGAATTAAAACACACGACACTCCTAATATACGGGAAAAGTAAATTGGGTTGCCTCCCAAGAAGTGCTTTTCTTTATTAACGAGTCTTGTAGCTAGACTCGAAGTCCTTTTATTCCTTGAGCTTGATGATACTTATGTGATTAGTTTTGAGTTTTTCAATCGTTTCCCTATCTCTTCTGTAGGTATGTCCAAGGTCCATGCAGGCCTTGTAATACCCTTTTCTCTTTTCAAGGATATGCTTAAATCCCATTTTTCTAGCCTTCAAGCTATCCACAAAGAACACTTCAAACTTATCCTTTTCTAGAGGGGATACCTGATCTAATTTTTTTGTCCTTTAGGGCATTCTAAATACAAACTCATCGTCTCTCTAGGAAAACTTAATTAATCCTAAGGATTCGTCATAAGTGAGCTTAGATGTATGTGCAAAAGGTTGCCCCAAGACCACTTCACTTAACCTACTATCAATGATGCTTCCCAAATCTTCTAGAATCATAAAGTCCACAACATAAACGAAGCATCCAATAAATATATGCATGTTTTTGGCTCTTCCAACGAAGTTGCAAAACTTGTAAGGTTGGTATGGGTTCCTACGTGCTTGAAATGGGTTTTCTCTTATTTTGTTGTAATAGGCGCAAGACATGATGTTGACAGGAGATCGTAGATCTATGTATGCATGGCCCGTAAAGACGGTGCCAATTACATAGGGGATCTTTAAGCTCTATGGGTCGCCTCTCTTTATTTTGGGATCTAGAGTTGAGAAGGGGGGTTGAGGTTCTCGTAACAATTTTTTATGGTAAACTAATTCTTCTTTAATACGAAACCTATCTTTAAACATTCCTTCCTCAAAGTTGTTTCTACGTTGTGTTCTAAATTCAAGTTCCATGATTCTCTCCTCGGGATAGAAAATCTTAGAGTCGGAAGATTGATTGGTCATTTCATTAATGGTTTTGAAAAGAAGAGAATCAATGGTCTGCCTCATTGTTAATAGCTTGTTTATTCGGGTCGTGAACTTAGCATGAGTGATGTCAAGAGATTCCTGAGGAGGGGATCATAAGGTCAATGATGGATTCGCATTCTCCATAGTGAAGAGCGAAATAGTCAATGGAAGTTACGAACAAACACACAAAGAAAAGATAGACTACAAGAAAGCTAATGTGCGGGAATTAAAGTCTCACTTGAAAGGATTCAAGCGAGTAGAACTAAGCTAAACTATGATCAAAACCTAACTATTCCCCAGGCGGCGGTGCAAAAAACTTAATGTGTGGTTGTCGTAGGACTTCTACACGAGAAGTTTTACAACTCTCTAGGCAGTGCACCTAATCGTTGTAGTGTAGTATAGGCAAGACTCGGGGTTGTTTATCGTTCACTCGAGGAATAGGTTGGGAACGCTTGATCATAGTCTAACATAATTTTAAGGGTTGCGAGAAGATTCTTTTTGTATTTTTGTATTTTATGGAAAGCAAGTAAATCATATATTAGAGAGTTTGGTTTGGTTTTGGCTATTAAACTAAATATAATTCTAAGCTACTGGTGATAACAATAAGATAAAAGATTGTGTTTATTTAATCATGTATTACTCCCTAGATTGCTTCTCCAAGTGTTATTGTCTTGTCACACTTGTGATGATCTGTGTAACTATTTCCTAAAGCATGAATGAATTACACGAACCCGTCGTTTTACTTAGTATGCCACTAGAGCAACGCACAAGTAAGGTAGTATGAAGACTATTACCCGGCCCCTAGGAGTACACTAAGTGCATGTAAAATATATTAAAAGTGGATCAACCATATTAGGGGGCATGGTAGCATAAAGACTGTTACCCGATGATATCCTTTCTACACAATCATGTTTCCCTAGACATATCAACAATGATACAGACAAAAGTTGATTTTCTAAGACCTAACGTGCACATTCATCACAAGACGCAACACCACTAATATCTACATTCTAGGTTTCATACAATCATAAATAAACACAATAGGAGGTTTAGCCAAGCATGTTAAAGAATAAGAAAGAACAATAAATCAAACAACACATAGTCATATTGAATAATTAAGTAAACCTTACTTGATTAAAACATGAATTGAAAGAAGTACAATAGGGTTTGTAGGCCCTAAAATTGTCTCCTACAGCTTCTAAACGAACTAGGGTTCGTACCCTCTTTTTATTCTAAAGTTACACACTCAAAACCTTAAATTCGGGTTTGTATATATAAGAAAAATGAAGCGACGGCGTCGCGTTTTAGTCGTGACGCCGTCATAAGTAGAATCTTCTAGATCTGCGTTTGAGTCGGTGCGGGCTGACGCCGTCATGAAATGTTGTGACGCCGTCACTTGATGGGTTGTGACGGCGTCGTGTATAGCTTGTGACGCCGTCTCCAGGCTCTGTGAGCACAAATCTTCAAGAGTCTTGGTGTTGGTTCGTAATCTCGTCCGTTTCTTCTCCAAATAAGCCCAAGTCACGTGTAATTTATCCAAATGTCTTCCAAATGAGAAATACCTGAAAAGGAACGATTAAGTACCTATTTTGGGCATAAACACATGATTTTGGGGGTTAAACGACCCCGAAAAAGTGTATAAAATGACACCTCATCAATTTGTTCATTTAATGTCATCTTTAGTTTTAGTCTTTTATGTGCATATTTTTACTTGATTACTCGTGTACACGCCTAATACGTATGCAATATGGACTAATAC
Source organism: Tanacetum coccineum (assembly GCA_026074375.1). Lineage (NCBI taxonomy): Eukaryota > Viridiplantae > Streptophyta > Magnoliopsida > Asterales > Asteraceae > Tanacetum > Tanacetum coccineum. Next base: position 78,300 of record BQNB010005762.1, on the reverse strand, counting down.
TTATAGAGAAAGATGATATTAAAACTAGTCTATTAATTACACGCCTAAATACTTGTTCATTGTGACATATTATTTGTTTCGTGCAAAATTTGATTTTGAGAAAATTAATAAGACTCTAAAATATGAAACTTGATTTCCAGAATAATTAAAAACTGGACGTTATGGATTATTGGAAAGTACGGCTCACCCACTAGAACAAACTATAAGAGAAGTTTAAGGCAAACATTCCTAAAGATTCCAGGTTTTTAATACGCTTCGCGCAGACTTGGTTCTCCGCTTCTTTGTGCGTTTGACTGGAGTTACCGAGAACCAATGTATCACTACAATGTCATTTATAAAAGGTTTTTAAATTAGTGCTACAAAGTTGTTTTGCATGCCTCTTTGTAGATGCTTTTTACACATTTATGTGAATACCCCTATAAAAATTTTAAGTCAATGCCACCCAACCAAGAACACGTGCATTTGGCTTGGCCTCTTTGGTCAGACCTCAAGGTTATTCCAACCCATGGAAAATTTGGTTCACTCGTCAGACCTCTAACTATTTTGCGCGTTCTTGCTTGGTGGACTTAAATCCGGTTACCTGGTTAGACCTCGGACTTGAGGCATAAGATGAGAACTAAACATGCTCACGGCATTATTATATGATTACTAATGTTATGACTGGTCTCATAAATCTAAGAGTTGCATTAAATGCAATTAACGCTCGTCGCTTACCTCTTGCCCTACTTGTTTTCTCACTGGTCAGACCTTTGGTTAATAAGTGGGAGGTCAAGTTGGATCTTAGTCTTAATTAGTAAATTAATTGGGTAGTTAATTCTATCAAGAATTTAATTATCAAAAATACTAATAAATTGAACTTTTTCTAAATTATAGATGACTACAACCGTAGTAAACAATTCGTTATTCAAGACATTTTTCAAAAAACAAAAACTAACTTGAATTAACTTCATAGAATGGTATCGCAATCTTCGGATTATGCTCTTTGTTGAAGACAAGTTACCATTCCTGGAGCAGCCAATACCTGCTTTGCCAGTTCCAGCTGAAGGACAAGTACTTCCTCTGGATGTCCTTAACACCCACACTGCTTGGGTCAAGGCTTCAAAGGAAATTACTGGTCTAATGCTTATGACCATGGACCCAGATATCCAAAAGAATCTAAAACACCTTGGTGCATATGATATGCTAAAGGAACTGAAAACGTTGTATGCACAATAGGCAGATCAGGAACTTCTCCAGACCGTGCGAGAATTCCACGCATGCAAACAAGAAGAAGGACAGTCTGTTAGTTCTTACGTTCTCAAAATGAAGAGCGATATAGACAACTTGGAACATCTCGGTCATGCCATGACTCAAAACCTTTCTGTAAGCCTTATCTTGGTCTCACTGGGAAAGGAATATGATGGCTTTGTGCAGAATTAAAACATGCATAGCATAAGGAAGACCATGACTGAGTTGCGTGTTATGCTGAAGCTACATGAGCAAACTCTGCCTCCAAAAGAAGTTGCACCTGCTCTTCATGCTATAAAAGCAGTAAGAATCCAGAAAAACCAAAAGAAAAATCGTATAAGGCTGCTAAGGGGAATCAAGGGAAAGGCAAAGCAAAGATGGGCAATGCACTTGTGCCTGCGCCATCTTTTTCTCCCAAACCCAAGAATCCTCCAACACCCAAGAAGGATAATTCAGCGAAGGACGCGATCTGCCACCAATGTGGTGAAGTAGGTCATTGGAGAAAGAATTGTCCCATTTATCTCGCCGAGTTGATGAAAAAGAAGAAGTTATCTCAAGGAGCTAGCACTTCAGGTATTTTCACCATAAAACTTTACTTTTTCCCTAGTACATCTTGGGTTTATGATACGGGTTGTGGAACTCATATTTGTATAACTACTCAGGATCTCGAGGCAAGTAGGAAACTGAAGCCAGGAGCTTTAAGTCTGTACGTGGGCGATGGTTATCGTGCAGCAGTTGAAGCTATTAGAGAATTTCACTTGTTTCTACCTAGTGGACTTGTTTTAATTTTACACAATTGTCATTATGCTCCCTCTATTACAAGAGGCATCATTTCAGTTTCACGTTTGTACAAGGATGGTTTTGTTAACCGCTTTGAGAATGATAATTCAATTTTTGTTTCTAAAAATAATTTGATTTATTTTAATGCTATCCCACGGGATGATATTTATGAAATTATTATGTCTTCTTCTAATACAAATGATAGTTCTATGTTTGTTGTTAGCAATAAAAGAGCCAAGCTTAACTTGGACTATGCTCTTTTGTGGCATTGTCATCTTGAACACATTAGTAAGAAATGCATAGAGAAGTTGCAACATGATGGACTTCTCAATTCAACTGACATCAAGTCTTTTGAAAAGTGTGTTTCCTGCATGTCTGGAAAGATGGCAAGAAAACCTTATTCACATCAAGTGGAAAAGGCCAAAGATCTACTTGGACTAATCCACACCGATGTATGTGGTCCGTTTAAGATTATGTCAAGACAAGGAGCTAGCTACTGCGTCACTTTTATTGACGACTTTAGTCGTTATGGCTATGTTTACTTGCTTAAACATAAACATGAAGTGTTTGAAACTTTCAAAGTATTTCAAAAAGAAGTAGAAAACCAACTCGGGAAGACCATTAAGTCACTACGTTCTGATCATGGAGGTAAATATATAAGTCAAGAGTTTTTGGATCATCTAAAGGATCATGGGATTATTGCCCATAGGACTCCTCTTTGCACGCCACAAATGAATGGAGTGTCTGAGAGGAGAAATCGAACACTGCTAGACATGGTTCGATCCATGATGAGTCAAACTACTCTTCCAAAGTCCTTTTGGGATTATGCCCTTGAGTTTGCTGCACGCATTCTCAACATGGTTCTCACTAAGAAGGTTAATAAGACACCATACGAAGTATGGCACGGGCAAGCCCCTAAGTTGTCTTACTTAAAAGTCTGGGTTATGAGGCACTTATTAACCGTGATATACTTACCAAACCTGAAAAACTGGAACCTAGATCTATTAAGTGTATCTTTGTAGGATACCCAAAGGAAACAATGGGATATTCTTTCTACTACCCACCTGAGAACAAAGTCTTTGTTGCTCGGAATGCTGAATTCCTTTAGAATAGTCTTATAAATCAAGAATCAAGTGGGAGTCTAGAAGATCTTGAAATCATTCAAGAAGAAGATACGCATCCTTCTGTAGACACTAGCTTATATCATGAAGAGGATGATCAAGAAATTAATGAACCTCAAAGTGATATCAATCCCATTCTTAGGTCCACAAGGACACGCCGTGCCCCAGATTGAATGTGTTTATACATCGATGCTGAGGAACACGAGTTAGGGGATCTCGGTGAACCCACTAACTATAAAGCGTTGTTGAATCCTGAATCTAACAAATGGCTTAATGCTATGAATGTAGAGATGCAATCCATGAAAGACAACGAATTCTAGGAGTTAGTTGATCTTCCTCCCAACGACAAAACCGTTGGTCATAAATGGCTCTTCAAAAAGAAGACCAACATAGATGGAGCAGTACACACCTATAAAGCTCATCTGGTAGCGAAGGGCTTTACTCAAACCCTAGGGGTTGATTATGAAGAGACATTCTCTCTTGTTGTAGATATTAGAGCTATTAGGATTCTTATAGCCATATCTGCGTTTTATGACTATGAGATTTAGCAAATGGATGTCAAAACTGCCTTCCTCAATGGATATCTTAATGAAGAGGTATACATGGAGCAACCTGAGGGTTTTGTTAGCCAGAAATTTCCAAACCGAGTATGCAAGCTGAAGCGTTTTATTTATGGATTTAAGCAAGCATCTAGGCAATGGAATAAGCGATTTGATGATGAAATTAAGAAATTTGGATTCAGTCAAAATCGTGATGAGCCATGTGTATATGTAAAAGCTAATGGGAGTTATGTCACTTTCATAATCTTGTATTTCGATCACATATTGATCATGGGAAACAATATTCCAATGTTACAAGATGTAAAATCCTATCTTGGAAGATGTTTTGCTATGAAAGATCTGGGAGAAGCTGCATATATTCTTGGAATCAAGATCTACTGAGATAGATCAAAGCGATTAATTGGTTTATGTCAAAGTGCTTACATTGAGAAAATCTTGAAAAGATATTATATGGAAAATTCCAAACGTGAAACGATCCCAATGCAAGAGAAACTGAAATTTAGTAAATCATAAGGTGCGTCAACACCTGCTGAAATTCAGCGCATGTAAAATATCCCATACGCTTTGGCTGTTGGATCAATTATGTATGTTGTGAGATGTACTCATCCCGATGTTGCGTTCGCTCAGAACATAACAAGTCGATTTCAACAGAATCCTGGTGAAGTTAACTGGACTGCTGTTAAGAACATTCTGAAGTATCTTCACAATACTAAAGATATGTTTCTTGTTTACGGAGGTGATACGAAACGAGAGCTTAGGGTTTCTTGCTACACTGACGCTGTATATCTGATGGATGCTGATGACATGAAGTCTCAGACTGGATATGTGTTCATTTTAAATGGAGGTGCTGTTTACTGGAAAAGCACAAAGCACAGTATTTTTGCAACCTCATCTACAGATGCTGAATATATCGCTGCTTTTGACGCATCAAAAGAGGCTGTATGGATTCACAAATTTATTTCTGGGCTTGGTGTTGTTCCCACAATTGAAGAACCCATAAATATGTATTGTGATAATACTGGAGCCATAGCAATAGCAAAAGATCATGGAGTCACTAAAGGTGCAAGACATTTTTGCGCAGAAGTTCACTATTTTTGAGAAACCATAGAAATGGGTGATGTAAAGATAGAAAAAGTTGACACAGATGACAACTTAGCTGACCCTTTTATGAAGGCTTTAGCATTTCCTAAGCATTCCGAATTGACTAAGAAAATAGGAATGATACCAGCTAGTAGTCTCATGTAAATCTGTGTTTTATTAGAATTTGAATAATCCGGGATTGTAAGACAGTTTTTATTTTCTGATGAATAAAGATACTTGATGTTTGTTTTCATTCATATAATAACTGTTATTCTATATTTGCTTGTTTAAATTCATGAATAATTTATCATTCTAAATATGTCCAGTGTCGGTTAACAATACGTTTCGGGTGTTATTTCAGTTGTGCGTCTTTTTGTTAAATTGTAGTCTTATGTTTGTTTCATTTTTTTGGAGGTGTATTGGATGGTTAGATTGGAGACATGTTATTTCAACTCACACGAAGAAAATATAAAATATTTTGAAATGCGGCTAATACAAAGACGGAAGATATATTCTTCTCAGTTACTAACTTAAGACATACTGTAAATGTCATACCCCCAAATAGGGTCCCGTTGGAATAAGCGTCCGAGGGCGTGACTACGCCATAGACATCGCAAACACAAGGTACAAGAACGACCTCTAAAGGGTGCGTTTGAAAATCACACTTGTTACATAGATAAATAAAATAGTCTTACATTCATCCCAAATGAAGTTTTAAAAGTTCGCGAAAGCGTAAATAAAAGTTTGTGAAAAAGTTAACAAGCATGATAATTTAGAAGTCTTGAAAATGGTAATAGGAAGACTTCAAATAGCACCTTGAACAGATATCCAACCTAAGCACCTGAAAACATTGCTTAAAACGTCAACAAAAGTTGGTGAATTCATAGGTTTAACTAAAATGAAATAGTGTGGACCACAAGTTATAAAACGTATGTGACTACTATAACAGATACAATATCACATAAAAGAAATGTTTACGTTGCTCTAAACTCATGAAACCGAAGCTAATACAGTATGCAACATATAATATCATGCCAAGTAAAGCCTGCCCTAACAGGTGTCCCAAACCAAAGACCACCTAAATGAAATTCGACATGAAATACATCCGTTTGATCGGTCCCTCCGATACAAGTAATCGCTAGTTACCCGGACGGGGATAATTAGTTCCAATAGATCGATTCATTCACTCGCGCTCACTTGACCAATATAGTTGGTCAAGAAATTAACGGTTCATGATCATTCGGGCAATAGTGGTTTGTATGCGAAACTTAGGCAACACATAAACAGGTAAGGTAACGTAAAACTCTTGTGTCCAGTTTTAAAAGCAAGCAATGCTGTCACCCCAATTTATAAAACGTACAAAAAAGTAGTAAAAGTGTAGGGCTATGAACTCACAGTAAATAATGAAGTAAGGTAGCTGAAAACGAATGGTCACACGATGGTGCACAACTGTGCTCGGTCTCGACCTAATAATAAATTGTTTGGTTCAGAATCAATACGACGTGAAATTTATGAAGATGTATAAGAGCTTTCAAGCGTAATTGTACTATTGATTTGAAAATGGTATTAGTATTATTGGTTGTGTAGTAGTTGTAATAGTTTTGACTCGATAAAATGTATCACGGTACTTAGTATAAATACATATAGTATAATAGGAAGATAAACAAAGTAAATAAGTTTCGGCAGTCTTTACCCAAAAAAAAATAAGTTTCGGCAGTTTACTCGGTATCCCACTAAGACATCCTTGATACGAATGTTTTCACGTTTTTAATTTACATAATAAGTAATAGAAGTTTTATATTTATAAAAGGTATAAAAATATAGAGAGAATTACATAAATCGTCCTTGTGGTTTGCTGAATCTAACACATTTGGTCCCTGTGCTTTTTTTCATCGGGTTTGGTCCTTGTGGTTTTGATCCATTGCGGGTTTGGTCCCTTGTGGTTTTGATCCAATGCGGGTTTGGCCTCTTGGTCAAACTAAGGAAATGTTGGTCAAGGGACCGAACCCGTAATGAATGAAAACCACAAGGACCAAACCTGATGAAAAAAAGCATAGGGACCAAATCTGTTAGATCCGGCAAACCACAAGGGCGATTTATGTAATTCTCTCAAAAATATATTTTTCGTCTTTTAGTCGGGTATTAAAATAATAATATTTATTATTTTGTCTTTTGTCGTTATTAGGAAAAATACTTAGTATAATTCTTATATAAGTATGTATTTTAGTTTATTTATCAACTTAAGTATAAGAATAATTTATTAATTATAAAATAGCATGGTTTCGTCCTTTTGTCGGGTTTTAAGAAAAAAGTTTTTATAAAGATCTTTCTAACTGTACAGTTTTTATAAAATTTCGATATGACCCCGTTCGTTTATATTCGTTTTCCAAAGTCATAGACTTTATCCAAAATCACTTTCTAAATATATTTCGCATTTCCCGACAAACGCTAAATCTCTACGTTTTATCCAAAACAATATATAGTCGATAACGCTTAAAATATAGATAAGTTATATAAGTAAATAAGTGGTAATATTAATAAACCAACTTATAAGTTTAAAATAAGCAATACGCCCTTAACGAAAATAAGCCGAAAACTAAACGGACCCTTATTGGGCTTTTAGGCCCAATAAGCCTAAGCAAATTATCCAAAATGCAATAAGCTCCAAAAATAGTCCAATAAGCAAACGAATAAGCAAATAAGTACTTAGCTTATCAAATAAGCTATGAATAAGCTACCCAAATAAACCATGCCGTGAGCTTTAAGCTCGCGGTTTGGGCCTTGGTGTTGGGCCATGGCCCACAAAGCCAAGCAAACAAGAGTAGGCTTATTTATTAAGTCCGATAAGCTCAAAACCTTATTAGTTATCAAATAAGCTACGAAAATAAGCTAGAAAAATAAAACGAAACTTGGATAGGCATAAAGTTCAAACCTTTTGGGTTTTCCTTTGGGCCGAACCATATATAAGCCGAAATAAGCAATTCGAGCTTATTAATAAGCCAAAAATAAGCGATAAGCGCTTTGGAAAATATTTCTTTTTGACAAAATGACTACAACAACACAACTACACTTTCCCTTTATTTCTTTTTACATATTTCAGAACATACACAAAACATTTTAAGGTTTTGTAAATTTTAAAGCTTTGATTTTTACAAAAATATTTATACAGCTAGCTTACTCATATGGTAAGAATCAAGGAAGTACAAGAAAATATAAAAAAGATGAACTTACGAAGATGATGGATTAGGATGTGATTAGAAGCTAACGAACAACCCGGATGATACTTAAAATACCCAAAATAACTATAAGAATTAACCCCGAATAAACTCTAGCTTCAAAACCTTGATCAAAAGTGGAAAAATGTGTGTTTGTGTGTGTCTTTGGTGTCGGTCGAAAACAAGAGAGGGGGAAGGAGAGATAAAATTTGTGTTTGTGTGTTTTTTGTTGTGAGAGAGAGTTGATGGATGAATGAAAGGTGAAATGCACCTAGACAAGGTTTTATGCACACACAAAATGGATCATAGGTGATTAAAATATCTAGGGAACACATTAGCAAAAGTTTAGGAGGAAAGTTGGTGTTGTGGGTGGTGGCGTCGACAAGAGGGACAAAGAGGGAGGGGGAGGGGGGGGGGGGTTTTTTCCTGTGTCCTCCCCACCTCTTTCTTCACTCCACTTTTTATTTCTCCCTTGCTTCTTTTTGGATTTCCTTCTTTTCTCTCCCCCACTATCTCTTATTTTTTTTCTATTGAAATTTAAATTTTGATCAAGCATAAAGGAAGCCAATGAACCTTGGATATTTGTTTCTACTCTTGATATTTTTAAACGTTCTTTACGGTATACACAAAAATTGAAAACGCGCGATAACGTAAAAGAAAATTGTGAAAATTTAAATATTCCACCGAAACGCAAAAACGCGACATATACCAGAAGACTACATTAATTAGCAAGTCGGAACGCATCCGATAAAGATTCTCAGATACACGCGGGAGAACTTCCTGGTTAAACGAAAAATTACACGAAATTAATAAAAGTCAACTAATTCACGAAAAAGTCAACGACGGTAAATAGGAATTTTTACGGGGTATGACCGTAAACAACCATACAAACGATAAGTAATTGGTTACTCGTTACTTGTTACAGGTACCATTTCATACTCGACCGTCTCTCGGAACCTCTTAGGAAACACAAAGCGGCCACCAAAACTTTGCTGCAAGAAAATAATCACTGCTAACACTACACCTCCACAAACAATGACGATGTCCCAGGAAGGTGAGTAGAAATCTGCTCTTGGATTTGCATAGATGTATAACCTGTCAAACTGATGACTGATGTTCTTTGGATCCCTATAAAGATCATACACATGAGGTACTAGTCGAACGAAAGTGGTCCCTACGTAAAACAAATAACATAAAGCATTCCCTATGGAATTCTGCAAAATGTTGTGTATGAGTTGTGGAAATAGGAAACCATCAAGGGTTAAGCCTGCATAAGACCGTAAGGTAATAGTGGAGTTATTGTTATTCCGGTTTAGTACCAACATAGCAAATCCTCCGATAATATACATTGGTATATAAATAACGAGAGTCCATATCTCATGAATCCAATGATTCTGTTTTGCAATCCATGTTAATTGGAGAAGACGGAATTGTAAGATGAAAGCTACCATGGTCACTATTCTCACAACAACCTCGTTCATTTCAACCCATCCACCATTAGTCCCAAGCTGTATGTATTGCTGGCTTTTAGTGTTTGAAAATATTGCCTCAAAGTTCAGCACCAGTGGAACCATGTACCCGAAAGTAAGAATCAACATCGTGAAAACTGAAATAGAACTAATCATTTCAGGACTCTTCTTTAAATGGAAAAGTTGTTGTCCTACAAATAAACACACGAGTGTGTCCGAAATCAAAACCATTATGATCTCCAAGTCTATTCTCCATATCATCTTTCTCGCTTCAGTTTTAGTGTAAGATAGTGAAAAGATATCTAGATGCTCAAAGTATAAAACATCTCTTTTTTCACGTAAGCTTTCTATACTTCCCTTTAAGAAACTGCCGTTACCCTGAGGAAGATGAAATTTCACTACAAGCTCACAGTCAAAAGAAACGTTATTCGAGTTTATATTTCTACAACCAACCATACAGATATCTCCCGTCTCATCGTCATAAAACCCTTCTGCGGATATCTCTACTCTACTATTGTCGGTCACAGATAGGCTTAATGATGAAATCCCACTACTGGAAGTTGAACTAAAGTTCAATCTGAAGCTAATCTCGAAGCTGATGTTCTGTCGACCATTGTAGCTAGTGACTGAGGAAGCGGCCACCGGGGCAGCTGCAGCTTTCCATGGACTAAAGTCTGGATTCACAATACGGTAACGGTTGTATGATGGGTCCACCACAAAGATCGGAGACGCAGAACCAGTTGAATCCAAATTCTTGTGTTTTACAGACATGTCAAAAGCATAATATCCCAATCTATACTTGTCCCCAACACGTTTCTTTTTCGGGCAAACCTGTTTAACTTTTTCCAGTAGTGTATATTCATACTTCCACCCATAATTCTGCTGACTGTGACCAAAGCTTTGAACTTTAGCTGCTCTAAATGATCCCATTTCATCTGTTAACTTAGTACTCCAAATTTGTCCTTCGGTGGTGTGAGCTTTCATGATTGACCGAACAGCAGGAAACCATAAAGTCAACCTGATCGAGCAATCACCAACTCGAGCACTACCCAATCGATCACTTTGATTTAAGATATGACAAGCGGTTATGCACAAGACATCTTTTGTTCCATTCCATGTCCCCTCTCCAATCAGCGTTATGCTAGGATTGAAAGATTGGTCATATGGGGTAAACCGTCTGTCTTGAAATTCAATTAAAAATCGAAGCTTTTTGTTTTCAGATTCACATTGGATTGCATATAACGACACAAAGGTTGGTAAGTAATCACTATCTTGACCAAATAAAGAACAATTCTTACAACTAGTTGGATACTCAAGTTTGTAAGTTATGAATCTACGCATAAAAATTGAACATATTCGTAAAGATTGTATGCTAGTTACAGAATCTTCTAAAGTACTACTTACACACTCTTGGTTAGAAACCAGTGTATAGTTGTACTTAAATGGAGCAACTCGAGGGAATCCCATCATTGAAATTGGGTCAAAGTAATTGGAATCATGAGGTTCTGCTAAACTCTTCAAGATTCCGCTTACTAAACTGGTTTCCAAAGTCATGAAGCGAGCAAAATTAAGCTTAAGAACAGCATCAAGTTTTAGACTTTTACCATCTTTTGAAAACCAGGCAGCTGATCCAACCATGCACATCTTATTTGTAGAATCTGACCAGAACCCATCTAAGAGAAAGACTAATGGATGGCGATATTTCCAACCAACCCATGAATAACTAGTCTTGGCATATGTCAAGTTGGACGGCCGACGGTATATATTTGATGGAAACTTAGCTGAGCATGGATTTTGTACGTGTCAACCACGTTTGTTTTAAACAGGTTTCGGGTGGCCACAAAGAAGATAAAGCGTTTTGAATCATGATCAAGAATGTTTTGACCACCTGTGTAATGGCTAGTTACTTGGTCAAGAAATGGGTACCTTGTAAAGACTTTATCAGTAGCAGCGGCTTCAGGAATAAAAGAACTACAGTGATCAGACTATGGGATTGTATTAAGCGTCGAAAATGGAAAGACTTTTGGAATGAAAACAATGAAAAAGATCAACAAGAGTGAAAGATTCATGGCTGCAATGAGAAATGTTTTGATGGTTGACTTTGTTTGTCTTATAATATAGTGTTGATGTTAAATGTTATTATCAGGTTGATTAGTAAATGTTGTTTGTCACCTTCCAAGAAATTGAGATGATTTTTTCATAAGTACACTAATGAGTGTGACACCCCAACAATCTTGTAAAATTGTTCATTTTTGGCTCGTGGTTTCCGCAAAACTTGTCATCAGAGTTGGCAGGTTTACTCGGTCTATAAAGAATCCAAGATGTTACAGACTTGCAGTAATATTTATAAATTTTGGGAAGGCAGATGTTGCATGCAAGCTTGTGTGTAACGAGTGTAAGCGTTAGGTGATTGCGCTTTTATAAGAAGGCTACATGGTTTATAAATGTAATCTATCTTTGGCTTTGCAAATGTAACAGATTTCCATTTGATGCTGTGTATGTTATCCCCTGAAAAGTTATACTACCTCCGTCTCAAATAAGTGTCCAGTTTCACTTTTCAAAGTCAAACTAGTTCAACTTTGACCTTAACTATTTTTGTGTGTGTTATATAATATTTCATGCAGAATATATGAGTAGATTGGGTTTTATGTGTATTTTTCATTAGTATAAATAGCTTTTTAAAATTACAACTTTAACCCTACAAAACACTTTTTCCTCCGACACTATGCAGGCTACATCAACCGCAACCTCTTTCACGACATTCAAAATTTTGGTGATGATGTTTTCTTTGCATAATTTATTTATTTTGTTGAAATAATATTGTTATGCTTATCGGTAAATCATCATCACGATTTTTAACAGCAAACCTATGAATGATTCTTCAAAAACTAATAACTCAAAGTAGTGAAACTGGGAATTAACTAGCGCCCTTATGATTACAGAGAACGAATGTTTATACACTACAATTTATGCAATATTGGACACCCAATGACCCGTTTAAGAAAATTGGCAGTTTGGTAAGTATATGTATAGTTAAAAGGGTATACCCGTAAACATGTTAGGCCCTTTCTTTTCCTTTCGCTACGACTCAAAAATACGAAATAAAATAACAACTTTCTTTATAATATCTTCCCCTTGTTCACCTTCCTGTCCCTTACCTATCTTTAAAAAACTTACTCGAGAACACGGTGTTATGTTTTAAATTTTTTATACGAGTTTTGCTTTCTAATAAAATTTATTCTACTAGCTGGAGATGGTACCCCGTCATATGGTGCGAGGGAAGTCAGATTGTGTTGAAGAAACTGTTTGAAATTCAACAACAATTGGCTGAAGGTGCTCATAGGTATGTTTTTCGTTTCTTTTTTCTAAAGATACTTCTTTATAATTTGTACACAAGATAATGGATATTATGTACGAATTATAAAAGAAGTATCTTCTGGAAAAAAAAGAAACGAAAACACATACCCATGAGCACCTTCAGCCAATTGTTGTTGAATTTCACATAGTTTTTTCAACACAATCTTTCCTCGCACCATATGACGGGTACCATCTCCGGTTAGTAGAAAACAAATATTATTAGAAAGCAAAACTCGTATAAAAAATTTAAAACATAACGTTGTGTTCTCGAGTAACTTTGTACACAAGATCCATTGGATTGTCAATTATAATTTGTATCAAACTTATACATTTTTCTACTTTTACAAACAGACCAATCAGACAAAAGAAGGCATAGGACAACCAAACCAAACACTAGGCTGCATATCCACCCCCAAAAAACAGCAGACACAAACACATTTTGCTGCTGCCACCTGAACCAGAGAAGAAACCAGCAAGCAATCACAGATGAGCAAACAGATCGCACGGGCTAGAAATCCAACAGTTCCAAGAAGTAGGCCGCGAATCACGAGCAGAAATCCAAGTCTTTGTCAATCTCTGAATAGACGGGAATATATCCTCCTCTTTAATAGCATTAATAGCTTCTGGAGGGGAATTGATCAACTTATTTCTCCATTTCCAAACCGCCCACAAAGCACTTTGAAAAACTCCATGGATGGCCTTTTTAAGGCGTGGACTATCATGAGTAACCAGCTTGCCCAAGGTGATATCCGTAATAGAGAATGAAGGGAAGGTAACAGGGGAGGGCAAATGCCACCAACTCTACACTTTCCGCCAAATTGGCAAAACACAAGGGCATCTAATTAGGCAGTGTTCAATGTCCTCCTCCTCATTCTCGCAGAAAGGACAGAGGACTGAAGCCAAAAAAACACCTCGAGAGATAAGATTTGTACGAGTAGAAAGCCTATTTATTGAGGCTCTCCAAACACATATATTTACCTTTCGTTGAATCCACGAGTTCCAAGTGTGATGAACACCGAGATTACAGTCCGCCAAAGACAAATTTTGGATGTTGTTCGAAAGAGTTTGTACCTTGAATATACCCGAATTATCTTGAGACCACGTCCATTTATCAACGCCATCAGGGGAGAGGGATAGATTGCCAATAAGAGAAAGCATATCAGTAACATCACTAATAGCCCTGCCACGAGGAGTATATCTCCACTCCGAATTTCCCCCCCAAACATCATCCACGGCACACCAACGATCGCTAATCGTACAATCTTGGAAAGAATCAAGAGCATATAACCTAGGGAATAAGTCCATTAGACGAGAGCCATAAGGGTCTCTCCAGAACGAGATATTTGAACCATTAGAAACTTTTAGGCCGAAAGAATTTTTGAAATGTATTTTGGTGTTTTAAGAATGGGTTATTTTTTCATAAACATTTTTATGTATTTTGGTGTTTTAGGAATGGTTATCTTTTCATAAACAACAACTCTCTTTTATTTTTTGATAACAATTTTGATACATGTTGAGGGTTTCTGAAAATGATCCATGTGTTACAAATTTTTATTATCAATTTTTGAAGAAAGTTAAAATGCTATTTTTTAACATCTGTGTTTTGAAGAAAACGGGTGTTTTAAAATCTAAGATTGAAATTTCTATAGAAATGAAATCACATATAACCCTCACCCAAACAACAAGGATCAATATCTCAAAACCAAACACCGTTCTTAATCTTTTTAAAAAAAGTTGGGTGTTTGGATGGCCACCTATTTTATTGAATATTTTTCTCAAAAACGTATTTTGGTCAACCAATTGGGTTGACTTTACTTGAACTTGACCCATTACTAGAGTAAGAATGACTGGAACCCGACCTTTATATTTGAAATTCCCTCTCTATAAATAAATTTTTACTTTTTATTTTCTCATTCAATTGAAAAAGCTCCTCAAATCAACAAGGCATTCTGTCATTTTTTTCAGTGTTTGTTCAATGTCCTCCTCTTTATTCTCGCAGAAAGGACAAAGGACTGAAGCCAAAAAAAACTCGATAGTTAAGATTTGGTACGAGGGAAGCCTATTTTACTGATGTCTCAGAACACATATATTTACCTTTCGTTGAATCCACGAGTTCCAAGTGTGATGAACACCGAGATTACAGTCCGCCAAAGACAAATTTTGGATGTTGTTCGAAAGAGTTTGTACCTTGAATATACCCGAATTACGTATGAGACCTGAATTGACCATTTATCAACGGATCAGGGGAGAGGGTTAGTTTTGCAATAGGAGAAGTAAGGCATATCAGTAAAACGTTCCTAATAGCCCTGCCACGAGTGTAGATATTCTCCCACTCGCCCAATGTCCCCCCATACATCATCCACGCACGCCAAACGATCCGCTATCGTACGATCTTGGAAAGATCAGAGCATATAAACCGGGAATAAGGTCCCATAGTTGGAGAGCCTGTTCTGTACACCAAGGGTCTCTCCAGAACGAGATATTTGAACCATTAGAAACTTTTAGGCAGAAAGAATTTTTGAAATGTATTTTGGTGTTTTAAGAATGGGTTATTTTTTCATAAACATTTTTATGTATTTTGTGTGATTTTAGGAAACGGCTATCTTTTCATAAACAACACTCTTTTTATTTTTTGATAAGTCTCAATTTTTGATAAGGATTGAGGGTTTCTGAAAATGTGATGCCATGGGTACGCAAATTTGTGTATTATCAATTTTTGAGAAAGTTAAAATGCTACTATTTTTTAGCATCTGTGTTTTGAAGAAAATGGCAGTCTTTTGTGAGAAATCTAAGATTGAAATTTGCCTATAGGAGATGAAATCCCATATAACCTCACCCAAACATCAAGGATCAATAATCTCAAAACCGTAAACAACCGTTCGTGTAATGTTTTTGAAAAAGGTGGGTGTTTGGATGGTCCACCTATTTTATAGAATTCTATTTTTCTCAAAAACGTACTTTTGGTCATGTCCAATTGGGTTGACTATACTTTGAACTTTGCACCCTTACTAGAGTAAGAATGACTGGAACCCGACCTTTATATTTGAAATTCCCTCTCTATAAATAAATTTTTACTTTTTATTTTCTCATTCAATTGAAAAAGCTCCTCAAATCAACAAAATCCTCTCTAATCACACTTCCACCACATTCACTTCATTGTAAGTTCAATTTTAACCCAATTTGACTAAATTTATGTATTTTTATTGTTTAATTCATGCGTAATCATTTGTTTAGACTGTTAATCATCAACATAATGACGTCATTGATCTTAATATTCATGATTAAACTGTTATATGACGTCATTGATCTTAATATTCATAAATATTGTTTAATTTATACGTAATCATCTGTTTAACTGTTAATCATCAACGTAATGACGTCATTGATCATAATATTCATGATTAAACTGTTATATGACGTCAATGATCTTAATAATCATCAACGTAATGACGTCATTTTAGTAGTAATTGATGCTTTGAGTTATAACCATACGACTACTAAAACAAGTCAATGTTGTGGTTGTGTATTCTGGATGTTTGTATGGATGTTTGTATGATACTGGTTGGGGATCATAGATTGAGTTTTTGATGGTATTTGACACTATTTTTGACGAGAATATTCTTTTTACTCGTGTTTGAAAAATCTAACTTTTGCAGATGCTTAATTTGTTTTTTTCTCATTGTTTGTCGCCTTTTTTTAGGTTTTCAAAATGTCAAAGAAGATAAATTTTTTAAAAAAGAACTCTCAGTTCAAAGACTCGCCTAAAGTGTTGCTCAGTGTGGCAGCTTCATTACGTTCATGAGAGTTTTTAATAAGAATGCGCATCACTTTAAGAAGCTATTAGGATTGAAAGTCTCCTTGTTTGCAACAAGGTAGGCAAAACCATTAACTATTTATTTGTAAGGATCGATATGTAATTTTTTTTTTACCCTTACTTTTACTTAGGTGCGCTACAAAGAGGCAGAATTCGGGAATGAAGTTTCGATCAGGTTCTTAAAAGCTTGAAAATCAGAGATCTAGGGTTAGTACTTTGCACTGATAGTTTGATTCATACATTTCGCTTCAAGGTGTTTGTATAAGTATAATACAGTTGGTAAATTGTTTTATGTTAATCTAAGCAATATTTTGTATGCGGTTTCAGATGTGGCCACAAAGGCGCATGTGCAAAGCTCGAGTGTATGGTAGCTATGGTTCAAAATGGCAATGAGGACGGTTACTATGTTGCTACAAGAACGCTGATGTAAAATTTCTTTTCTATGTTTTAAATTGTGATGTTGAGTTTTTTTGTTACGGGTGTTTTTTAGTCTTTTTTGGAAAGGAAGAAAACTGCAGGGAAATGGGAGAGGGAAAGGACAATCATTGTATTTTGTTCCTGATATGATATGTTCAAATCTAGGCGGGTTGGTGAGGAAAGCGTTTAGCAACGTTATTTTTTATTTTTTAAATGACTTATTATAATAGGTAAAACACTTACTATTAGAATAAGTCATTTAAAAAATAACGTTGCTAAACGATTTCCTTACCAACCCGCCTAGATTTGAACATATCATATCAGGAACAAAATACAATGATTGTCCATTCCCTCTCCCATTTCCCTACACTTTCCTTCCCTTCCAAAAAAGACTAAAACCCTTAACAAAAAAAACTCAACATCACAATTTAAAACATAGAACAGCCCTATGTTCCTGTAGCAACATAGTAACCATCCTCATTGCCATTTTGAACCACAACTACCATACACTCAAGCTTTGCACATGCGCCTTTGTGGCCACATCTGAAACTGTATACAAAATATTGCTTAGATTAACATAGAATAATTTACCACCTTGATTATACTTGAACAAACACCTTGAAGCGAAATGTATGAATCAAACTATTAGTACAAAGTACTAACCCTAGATCTCTGATTTTCAAGCTTTTGAGAACCTGATCGCAAACTTCATTCTTGAATTCTGCCTCTTTGATAGCGCACCTAAGTAAAAGTAAGGGTAAAAATAAATAAATAAATATTACATATCAATTTTTACAAATAAATAGTTAACGGTTTTTGCCTACCTTGTTGCAAACAAGGAGACTTTCAATCCCAATAGTTTCTTAAAGTGATGCTCATTCTTCTAAAAAACTCTCATGAACGTAATGAAGCTGCCACTGAGCAATGCTTTAGGCGAGTCTTTGAACTGAGAGTTCTTTTTAAAGAATATTATCTTCTTTAACATTTTGAAAACCTAAAAAAAAGGCGACAAACAATGAGAAAAAAACAAATTAAGCATCTGCAAAAGTTAGGTTTTTCAAACACGAGTAAAAAGAATATTCACGTCAGTGTCAAATACCGTCAAAAACTCAATCTATGATCCCCAACAAGTATCATACAAACATCCCAATTCAACACAACAAGCAACTGACAACAACGAATACACAGCCACAACATTGACTTGTATGCTTATAGCTCGAAGCATCAATTACTACTAAAATGCTGCAAGTCAGATGAGTATACGCAACTATCTACCTCCACTTGGGAGACGTAAACGCAGATACTCTATATAATCAATGGCACTACAAACTAATACGGTGGCACGGAAACTAAAAGAACCAAGACACTATCCTGCCTTGGCTCCTTTAGCAGAAAGAACTACTTGAAGTATATACTATTATCTATCCTTATTGGCTTGAAGGACTGTCCTGCTGTGATTCATAACTAATTAACATTTAAAACTTCCTTTTAAAATATATGTTTCTTGCTGATCCGCCTTTATGTGGATAGAAATGCTACTTCGATTTCCAATACAAAAATTACACCAGGTGACACTAGTCATATAGTTCGATATCATTCTAATTATCTAATTTCAAAATGTAAACTACGTTTGGTCTAGTACTCAAGTCATGTAATTTTAAATCAGGCAAAAAATAATGAATTATCATGAAACATCAATTCATCATTTAGAACAACAAATAGTGCATCTCTTAAGTGTGTGCATTTATTTTAGGATTAACAAATAATTGCCAGATACAACTTCCTTCTAAACTCTATGACTAATGACATGACTCTCACTGTGGATAGCACATAAACCTTCCTCCATATCAATAGGCAGATTCATTTAGATCAACGGTACAAGAATTATACCACGTGCTACTAGTCGTACAGTTCAAGTTCTCTATAGTTGCTTATTCTAATGCAATATTATTTTAATCTTGTTTTACAACAAAAGACCTCAAATTATCATGAAACATTAATACATTTTTTACAGCAACAAATACTGCATCTCTCGATCCATTAACATATATCCTAAATGTTATCCGTACCAAATTGTGGTCAAAATAATTAACAAAACAAAATTGAATTAGGTGCCACCTAGTCAAATCGTTTAAGTTCTCTAAACTTAACAAAACTAATCAAAATCATTTTAAACTTACTACATGAGCTTCAAAACATGTTTTAATAGAATAACATGTTGCATTATAATTAGGAAAAATTACACGGATCGTCCCTGTGGTTTACCCAGAAATCATGTTTCGTCCCTATTTGATTTTAATTACACTGATGGTCTCTAATTTTCAAACTAACTACACTGATGGTCCTTATTTTTCAAAAATAGGGACTAACTGTGTAATTAGTTTGTTTGAAATTTGTTACACGGATAGTCCCTATTTTCCAGAATAGGGACTATCAGTGAAACATGTTTGATAAAATAGAGACCATCAGTGTAATTAAAATCAAATAGGGACGAAACATGATTTCTGGGTAAACCACAGGGACGATCCGTGTAATTTTTCCTTATAATTACAAATTTACCCTCAATTATACTTAATCTAACATTTATATTTTTCAACTCATGTCTCTTATAGTCATTTACCACTTTAAATTAGACCAAACAATTGAAGTTATCAACTTAATAAATATAAGCTAATCCACACACTTAACATGGGCTTATGAGCTTACTATATATAAGCCATAAGCCGCTTATATAACATACGCCTAAGCCCAACTCATAAGCTTAGCCAGACACCCCTTAACAGGCTTATTATGAGCTTATGTAAATATTGGACAACTCATAGGCTAACTTTTTGGGCTTATAAGCTTTATGACCTTGAATAAGCTATAAGCTCACTGAAAAAGTGAGAAGCTCAACTTGATATGCTCACTTATAAGCTTATGGCCTTGAATAAGCTATAGCAGGTCACAATGTGACATTCAAAACGAGATTATCCACTTAGCACCACGAACTAAATTTGATGTAATTTTTTGAGTGGCAACAAATTGATCATTGTTGATTGGTCTTCTTCTTCCATAAAATGTTTGGATTCATAATACAAGGAAGCATTTAATCTTTTTACGTAGTGTTGAGCGTTACAACTCTACTAAAAGACGTAGTGTTGAGCGTTATAACTCTACTTTTGAATTAATAAAAGACGTTGTCTAATTATTGCTTAGACATAAAAAAGTTTAATGCAATGAAACAATATATAGTTAGTACGTTGATGAGTTTTGTATTAGATCATATCACTTGCTAACATAGCACCTGCCTAAGGTTTTCAACAAGACTTGTTGGTATATGATATGTATTTTTTTTCGGGTGACAATGGTTTTCAACTTTAGCTACACTAATTCACGCGGTTTGAACTCACACCTCAAATGATACTGAAAAGGCCATCACAATCTCATACTTCTAATTGAACTTGAAAACGACATGATTGCCTTGTAACACAATTTATATCACCCCATCCGAAACGGATCAAATGTCACACTTATGGCACCAACGAATGCAAGCGGAAGACTTTATTTATAAAAGGGTTCAACAAAGTCCTCAAGAAAACAAAGGAATTAATAGGTCTAGAACATAATGACCTTCAAACGAAAATAAATTCAAATGCAGAGTTTAAACGAAAGACAAAATCATATGCTATCAGTCTTCACAAAGATACATTCTGATATTGAAGAAAGACATCATGGACCCAGTGATGCAATGCACAACCCTTCCCAACCACCCAAGTTTCTCTCAACAGTATCTTGTTTCATTACTCACGGAGATCAACACGTTATCTATTGACTTCTCACTTTGAGAACGTTGATATTGAAAAGGTGGCATTCTGCTTCAGCCTCCGATTACTAAAACCAAAACGCACTAATCGAGTCTAGAGCCAAGAGATCAAATATAAATCTCATTAGGACACATTTCATGATAAACACTTGTTGTTCATCTAATAAGAACACAAGTGGTAACAAAGAGTCCTACGCATTATGATGAGATCTTGCCATAACATTGAGAGTGATACTCTTTAGTATTTCACACTAACGAGTGTAAATCCTTTCAGTGTCAACATCTAGCACTGCGGTAGGTGGCATGGGAGATCTTGTAAAAGATCAAACATGTGATAACTTTGATGGGAAACACCCAAAATTGTTGTTATTTACTTCACAGTTTGCAACAATGATTCACCTATATTCATTTGTTATCCTAACTTGAAAGGGAATCCGGATATAGGAATTATGCAAGGTTTTGGTATTTATAGATGTGGTGGTCGAACGTGGAACTTGCATAGTGGTTTCCGTTTTATACTAGGCCATTTGTGCATCTTTTTGTTAAATTGTAGTCTTATATTTGTTTCGTTTTTCTTTTGGGGGTGTATTGGATGGTTCAGATTGTAGACATGTTATTTCGACTCGCACGAAGAAAATAGACAATATTTTGAAATGCGGCCAATACAAAGAGGGAAGATATATATCTGCTCAGTTACTAACTAAGACAGTCTGTAAACAACCATACAAACATTAAGTAACTGGTTACTCGTTACTTGTTACAGGTACCATTTCATACTCGACAGTCTCTCGGAACCTCTTAGGAAACACAAAGCGGCCACCAAAATATTGCTGCAAGAAAATGATCACCACTAACGCTACACCTCCACAAACAATGACGATATCCCAGTAAGGTGAGTAGAAATCTGCTCTTGGATTTGCATAGATGTATAACCTATCAAACTGACGACTGATGTTCTTTGGACCCCTATAAAGATCATACACATGAGGTACTAGTCGAACGAAAGTGGTCCCTACGTAAAACGAATAACACAAAGCATTCCCTTTTGAATTCTGCAAAATGTTGTGTACGAGTTGTGGAAATAGGAAACCGTCAAGAGTTAAGCCTGCATATGACCGCAAGTTGATAGTGAAATTATTGTTCGTCCGGTTTAGTACCAACATAGCTAATCCCCCGATAATATACATTGGTAAATAAATAACGAGAGTCCATATCTCATGAATCCAATGATTCTGTTTGGCAATCCATGTTAACTGAAGAAGACGAAACTGCAAGATGAAAGCTACCATTGTCACTATTCTCACAACAACCTCGTTCAGTTCAACCCATCCACCATTAGTCCCAAGCGGTATGTTTTGCTGGCTTCTAGTGTTTGAAAATATCGCCTCAAAGTTCAGCACCAGTGGAACCATGTACCCGAGAGTAAGAATCAACATCGTGAAAACTGAAATAGAACTAATCATTTCAGGACTCTTCTTTAAATGGAAAAGTTGTTGTCCTATGAATACACACACGAGTGTGTCCGATATCAAAACCATTATGATCTCCAAGTCTATTCTCCATATCATCTTTCTCGCTTCAATTTCAGTGTAAGTTAGTGAAAAGATATCTAAATGCTCAAAGTATAAAACATCTCTTTTTTCACGTAAGCTTTCTATACTTCCCTTTAAGAAACTGCCATTACCTCGAGGAAGCTGGAATTTCACTGCAATCTCACAGTCAAAAGAAGCGTTATTTGTGTTTATATTTCTACAACCAACCATACAGATTTCGCCTGTTTCACTGTCATAAGACCCTTCCGCAGATATCTTCACTTTATCGTCGCTTAAAGATAGACTTAATGACGAAATCACACTTTCTGAATTTGAACTAAAGTTCAGTCTGAAGCTAATCTCGAAGCTGATGTTCTGTCGACTGTCGTAGCTGGTCACTGATGACACCGGGGGTACTACAGGTTTCCATGGACTAAAGTTTTGGTTCAAAATATGGTGACGGTTGTACACATGATCCCCAACAAATATAGGAACTGCAGAACCAGTTGAATCCAAATACTTGTGTTTCACAGACATGTCAAAAGCATAATACCCGTACTGATACTTGTCCCCTACACGTTTCTTTTTTGGGCAAACACGTTTTACTTTTTCCATTTGTGTATATTCATATTTCCACCCGTAGTTTTCCGGGCTATGATCAAAGCTTTGAACTTTAACCGTTCTAAACGACCCCGTTTCATCTGTTAACTTAGTAGTCCAAATTTGACCCTCAGTGTTATGAGTTTTCACAATCGACCGAATTGCAGGGAACCATAAAGTCAACCTGATCGAGCAATCACCAACTCGAGCACTACCCAATGGATCACTTTGATTCAAGATATGACAAGCGGTTATGCACAAGACCTCTTTTGTTCCATTCCATGTCCCCTCTCCAATCAACGATATATTAGGATTGAAAGATTGGTCATATGGAGTAGACCGTCTGTCTTGAAATTCGATTAAAAATCGAAGTTTTTTTTCTTCGGATTCACATTGGATTGCGTATAACGACACAAAGGTTGGTAAGTAATCACTATCTTGACCAAATAAAGAACAATTCTCGCAACTAGTTGGATACTCAAGTTTGTAAGTTACGAATCTACGTACAAAAATCGAACATATTCCTAAAGATTGTATGCTTGTTACAGAATCTTTTGAAGTACTACTTTCACACTCTTGGTTAGAAACCAGTGTATAGTTGTACTTAAATGGAGCAACTCGAGGGAATCCCAACATTGAAATCGGGTCAAAATAGTTGGAATCATGAGGTTCTGCTAAACTCTTCAAGATTCCGCTTACTAAACTTGTTTCCAAAGTTATAAAGCGAGCGAAATTAAGCTTAAGAACAGCATCAAGTTTTAAGCGATTACCTTCTTGTGAATACCAAGTAGCTGATCCAACCATACAAACTTTATTTGTAGAAACTGACCAGAACCCATCTAAGTGAAACACTAGTGCACGGCGATATGTCCATCCAACCCATGAAAGATTTGTCAAGTTGGACGGCCGATGGTATATATTTGATGCATAAAAACTTAGCTGAGCCTGGATTTTGTATGTGTCAACCACGTTTGTTTTAAACAGGTTTCGGGTGGCTGTAAAGAAGATAGACCGCTGTGAATCATGATCAAGAATGTTTTCACCACCTGTGTAATGGCTAGTGACTGGTTCAAGAAACGGGTACCTTGTGGAGACTTTATCAGTAGCAGTGGCTTCAGGAACAAAAGAGTTACAGTGATCAGAGTATGGGATTGTATTAAGCGTCGAAAAGGGAAAGACTTTTGGAAAGAAAACAATGAAGAAGATCAAGAAGGGTGAAAGATTCATGGCTGCAATGAGAAATGTTTTGATGGTTGACTTGGTATGTTTAATGATATAGTGTTGATGTTAATATGTTATTATCAAGTTGATTAGTCAATGTATTGTGGGTATATAATATATGCTGTTTGTCACCTTCCAAGAAACTCAGATGATTTTTTCATAAGTACACTTATGAGTGTGACACCCCAACAATGTTGTAATATTGTTCATTTCTGGCTCACGCTTTCCGTAAAATTTATCATCAGAGTTGGCAGGTTTACTTGGTCTATAAAGAATCCAAGATGTTACAGACTTGCAGTAATATTTATAAAATTTGGGAGACTGATGTTTTGCACGCAAGCTTGTGTGTAACGACTGTAAGCAAGAGGTGATTGCGTTTTTATAAGAAGGCTACATGGTTATAAATGTAATCTATGTACAACTTTCTATTTGAATCAGTAATGTGTTGGTTAAAAGTCAAGTGTCCATGATCTGATATGCTTACATGAATCAAAACTGCAATGTTTGCCGGAGGTCTTTCTAGAAGTAGCTTCATTAATCTCAGGTAGAAGAATGACTGTTTACATCTTACTACCCACCCACCGGGGTATTGTTGTCGTTGTTGTAAATTAACTATATCACACCACAATGTGTGCTGCACATTCTTAATATTCCCAGTGCAATTTAAGTATATTTTTATCATCACCTGCTTAGTAGAGTAAATAAGACTTCAAAAAGTTGCAAGAACTTCCAAAATAAACTTGTTAGTTTCCAAGTCTTCTGAGTCATTAATTTCCACAGACAATAAAGCAAGACTTGATGTTTTATTGACTTCCAAAAGCCAAACACTATTTTCAAATATTTTAAGTTAATAATTTCAAAAGACGACGTTCTAAATTTAGACCATACCATAGTACTAAAAGTCTAGAAGGACACACGTTTCCGCTGTTATTTACATAATTATGAGAAAATTTTCTTTATTTCTTTTAGCTGCGGAACAAAACCCCATATCTTTTGAGCTAGACTCTTAGGAGTTGGGGGCATGAATTCGTCTACATTCTCGGCTCCTATTTCTTTGAATGCTCCTATAAGAGTCTTCATATACCCTTCCACATTGCTCTTGAACCACCATGAACCTGCCTCCTCTGCTGAATCAATAGCACAGCCGACTTTAACGCCTTTTGTATAAGCTTTACATGTTGTCAGAATACCACGTGCATGATCACAAAAATATCCAATTACCAAGTCCTCAAAATGCTGGCATGTAAACAAATTAGGTATCAAAAAGCCATTCATAGCGTTTTGCCCGGTTAAGACAAAGTTATCACATTTTTTTAAGATGGCAATTTCGACCCATTTACTTGTAATGGGTTGATTCAGTTTTTATTTTATATCTAAAGGGTCAGCTCGTACAAAAACCCAGTTTTGACCCATTTACCCAACAAGCCCATTATGCATTACCATTACAAAAATGTCTCAGTACGCATTGCTATAACAAATTGTTATAAACCACACTGTAAATTAACGATATCATCGTGTAGGTAACTATTGCAATCATACCTTGGGTGGTTTCCTCATGGTGTAAACCATAGTTTTCAAAGAGTAAACTAACGTCCGCTCACTGTATTGCAATGATCTCTTTTCTCCATGGTCAGATCCACTCGAAGCTGCATACCCGGGTTCATTGAAATAGGGCTTTGCATTCAAAATCATACCCTGTATAGACACCAAAACTTGAAGCATGGTTGAAGCACCGGGTACCCATTGCTCATTCTTAGCACCACTCCAAGTGTTTAAAAGGCTCAAACAAACTTTTCCACATCTATAAAGATTTGGATTCATACGCAGCCCACCAGAGTGATAGTGAACTTTCTGAAACAATCGTTAAATAACAGTTATTAGCATACCACATTAATTTATAGAGTTTGTTGTATAAGATAAGAGATGGCTTTGTGTTTTGTTTGGGTCATTTTGTAACCAATTGAAAAATGATAGTAATTTATATAAAAAATGTTAAATATGTGTATAGTTATGTTATATCTATATAAAATGATAAAATTTATAAAAAAAAGTCAAGATTACAGATAACAAAATGACCCAAACAGGACACAAAACCATCTTTTAGTGACTCGAATGCATAAATTAAAGTACAATGCCTAAACAGGACAGTCGAAAAAAGTAATTTATTGTTTTATGCATATAACCCTGTATTAATCACATGATAAAGTCCGAAATTATAAAAGTCAGACATACCGGCGGAGCATGAGGATAGTTGTTGGGAAAGCACACATCAAAGAAAAACAGACCGTCATGATATGGAGTCCCTTCTGCTCCAATTATCACCACTCTTAACAGATCCATCCTTGATTCATAAGCCCTTACAAATATCATATCTATAACCAAATGGCAAACAATAAATCAACCAAAATGTCCCAATCTCACACAAGAAAAAAAGTAAGATTAAGCAACAGACCAGGCAAGCCGTTTTTGAGGATCCTCCATTCTTCTTGAATCTTCTTAGCCCAGTGTCTTGGTGGCTGCAAAATCCAAAAACTTTGAATAAAGTGAAAACAGATGAATGGCAGTATCTAACTCACAAGTTCAGATAAGGATTATTTGCATAAACTGCCAATGTACTTTTTCACATGTCCCGTATTAGTTGCCAAACTTATCTTTGTGCATTTGAGAATTAGATGTATTTGTGTCCCATTTGGGTCATTTTGTAACAAAAAAAAGTCCCTAAAGTAACCCGAATATTAAAAATGCCGATTTTTATATATAAAAGTCAATTTTATCTTTAAACATGTTATATTCATACCTAAAAATAACCACTTATGGGTGGCCTAGTGGCAAAAGTAGTTGTGGCGATCACTCTAAAATGTGTGAGGTCTCAAGTTCAATTCATGCTAGGTGCAAACAACCTTAAGTGGCCACGCCAACCTCCTGAAAAGGGAGGGCTTTACCTGGTTTGAGTATGTGTGGCGGTGGGCTCAAACCCCGTGGATTAGTCGGAAACCATGGTTACCCAAAAAAAAATTAAGGGTTATAGAAGGACCAAAAAGAGACAAAAATATGAACAAAAGAAAGTATAATGACTAAGAAAGACAAATAAAAAAGTATGTTGGCATTTTATGTAAATAACCCTTCATTTGAAACTACACATACCTGTGTAATTAGTAAATTTGTTGCTGAATAGTGATGATCAGAATAGTCCTCAACAATATCAAACTTCTTGAAGTTTCGATACTTCCTCAAAACATCACTATTGTTGCCAACTTCACCAGAGTTTGGCTCAATTGTCACATCTTCCATGGGAACTACTTTTCCACGGTCTGTCCCATCTTCTTTAGGAGTTATTTTTTCATGGTCTGTGATATCCGGAACTGATGGAATGGAAGCTTCAATTCCGGTAGGAAGATCTATGTTATCGTAACGAGATTGCAAAGTTTCATAATTATCTTCAGAAACATCTTCATCTTCATCATCAGATAATATTATATAATCTATGCCATTATGTGAATCAGAAACATCGTCATCTGGATCTATGTCTATTATGTCACAAAGTGTCGATGAGACAATGAGACCCTAGGAATAGAAGAAAACATCATGAGTCGTGAATTGATTAATGTCAATGGAAAACACAAAAATGGATCGCGTTTATTGCATAGAATACCAACTTAGTCCCATTTTCATTAATGAACTCTTTCTATACATGTGAGTCACTTACAAATGGCTTCGTGTCCTGTTTGAGCCCATTTTGCAGCCAAACCCCCCCTCGAAACAACCATTAAAAATGATATATGTTATAAAAGTTGTTAATCATTATTAACGATGAACCAAAAGGGGGTTTGGCCACAAAATGACCCAAACAAGACGCAAAAACAATGTCATCTTTTAATGACTTAGATGTACAAAGAAAAGCTCAATGACTAAAACGAGACAAATGTAAAAAGTAAGTTGGTGTTCCATGCGATAAACTTTAAAGGGGAAACATAACGTATACCTTTCGCTTTTTATCCTTTGTAGAGCAACTCCCTTTTATCAAGCGGCGTTCTACTGCACTACGTGTCCGTGAAGAAACCATTGCCATCGCATCCTGCCCGTGCACAATTTAATTACTTTATAATTATAAATATACCCCAAAATTGTAAAAAGAATGGGATTTACGTCCCATGTGCACAAACTCAACATATGATATACATTTACTGAGTGAAATCTTGAGTCCATTATTAGGCGCAAGGTTACTGATAACTGAAATTCGAATGGCATTGAAGCTGCAGACTGCAAGCCATCATTCTTGCATGACATGTTTTTAAAATGTGGAAGAATGATAAGCAATGTTAATGAGTAAAAACTTAACTCTAAAACTGATATCATTTTAGAGTGTGTGTATGTCAATGAAACACAATTAAACAATATAACTTTCATCCATGATACCAATTTGTGGATAACAAGATTCAGAGTGGTAATCTCGGTTTCCTAAGCGCTCTTTAAATGAAAATGACATTTTTAATTGAACATATATATCTTTGTTGAATAAATTTAGTCTACATCAAGAGAGTCATCGCATGAATTTATATGCGGTACTAAACTATATCAAAACATTTTAGCAGACTAAATTAAACAACTTCTAGGGGGGGTGTTTGGTGTTAAATTTTGAAAATGATAATCTAATATAGCAAAAGATTTTAAAGTTGTTTTACATCAAACCTTTCAACAAGTAGAATTCGCCAGACAATAAAACAACTTATGGGATGTCTGGGAATGCTTAATAAAACTGCTTATCAGCTTATTGCTATTCAAACTGCTTATCAAAACTTAATAAGCTCGCAAATAATCAGATAACCAGCTTGTATAAACAATCCTAAAACACTCTAAAAACAACGTACCTACCGTATCAAAACACAATAACCATATAACCAACTTTAATAAATAGTCTCAAACACCCCATATCATATTCCTATCTCAACTTTTAGCAACAAAAGTAACACATAAGTCATTAATACCTCATTTTGTTTAAGCATCTTATGCTTCCGATTTACTGCCTCATCGACGCTCAGTAATAAAGCTAAATCTCCTTTTGATTCTATACCAGATGAACTCTCTGGAAACACTCTTTTCCTAGCAAAAATATAAGAAAATTAGAATACTCGAACATATTAGAAAACTTTACACATACATAGGGGTGTTTGATATTGCTCATTTTTTCTGCTTATCTACTTATTTCTAAGTTTAACAAAGTTTGATGTAAACCGCTTGTTCTCAGCGAAAATAAACATGTCGGGAGCTGCTTATTTCAAAGTGCTTAGTTTAAAGTAAAAAAAATACAATAACATTATTAATCTAAATGTACTATTTTCCAACACATTATTAACTTTTCCGAGTAAAATTACATCTTTTTTAGAAAAAAAAAGCAAATCGGAACACTATTTCTCGGGTTTTTTGTTTAAGCTTATATATGGGCCTATGAGCTTATTTAACTCGATTTATACTTCATAAGCCCATTTTTTTTCTAATCTTATACTTCATACGCGAAAAAATACGAGCATATGAAAATAAACCGAAACCTTACACACCATAAGCCCTAAAACAAGCTTAAGAGGGTGTTTGTTTAAGCTTATATTTGGGCTTATTGGCTTACGTTTTCCGGCTTATTTTTGTACGCCTATTTTTTCCGGCTTATTTTGAAACTTATCAGCATATACAAGTTTATTATTTCATAATAAGCTTTATATAAAGTCTCAAAATAAGCCAAAAAAATGAGCTTCTGAAACATAAACCATATACACATAAGCTCGTTAGCCCAAAAAATAAGCTTAATCTTGGCAGAAAAGCAGAAAAAATAAGCAATTGCAAACATATATAAGAGAATTATGAACACAAACAACATATAAATGCATAAAGATTAAAACCCATTAATAAAAACTAAAAAAGATTAAATCTTTACTTTGGGTTTTGGGGGAAACAAATTCCGGTGGCTGATGACGTCATTGATCGGCCGGAAAATGAAAATCTTGATTTTATTTATTTTGGGTTTTTGTAGTGATTTCAAATTTGAATAAATTCCCAGAAATAAAAGAGTGATTTCTTGGAAAGTATTAACTGAATTCCACTTTCTAAGAAGATCACCATCAAATTATTTTTAAGATTTTTTTTTAAGGAACTATATATATATAATATATAATATATAATATATAATATATAATAAATAATAACTTTGAATAAGTGGATGACTGTTTACTTATCAGGTTTGTAGTCTTGTAGGTCTGAATTGTATTTTAAAAATGTACCTACGTATCGGGGTGAGCAGAAAAACCGAAATAACCGAATCGAACTAAGAACCGAACCGAATTTGCCAAAACCGAATCGAACCAAACTATAAATTCGGTTTTCGGGTTGGATATGGGTTTGACAATCAGAACCAAAAACCGAATTTATATAAATATATTTTTTTAATATATTCATATATAAAAAAATACTATTAAAATTTTATCCTAATAAAAAAACACTTTTTATGTTTGAAATAATTTTTTTTGCTAAATATATATGTAATTATTTATTTTTTTTAATTTCGGTTTTCGGTTCGGTTCAGTTCGGTTTTCGGGTTGACCCAAATAAAAATTTCGGTTTTTGGTTCGGTTCGGTTTTCGGGTTGACCAAAAAAAAAATTAACCGAACCGAATTAACCGAACAACCCGATAACTGAACCGATCAACACCCCTACTTATCTATATCTATAAAAAGTTCACTTGAAAAAACCTTTTTTCCGGAGAGAGAGGTTAATAATTCGATCATCACCCCCTGCAAAACCAAAGGTTTTCAGGAAGAAGCCTCTCTACCTTCGGGTAGGGATAAGGCTGACTACATCTCACCTCCTCCGTTATCTTGTAAAAGACGAGATTGGATACCGTTGATTTTTTTACTTATCTATATTTATATATAGGGGATAGCTTGGCTACAATTTTTGTAGTCACTGGCTATAATCTTTAATTGAAAATACACAAGAAATGATTCAGGGACTCACAGGAAGCACTTAGGGACTCACAAAATGACTCAGGGACCACGATTTATAACACAATATTGTATCTAATTAGCTACAAAAAACTATAGCTAATGTATTCCCTTATATCTATATCTATATCTATAATCTATAATATATATATAATGGGTACGTATCTATTTTTTGAATCTTGAAAACTTAAAATCTATTATAGGAAACATAAAAACACAATAGTAATGTATTTGTAATCTAGGAAACACGAATTGAATTGAAAGACATGATTCGTAATATAGGAATGTATTTGTAATCTAAGAGTTTGACAAATTATTTTACAAAGCTTTAAGCTTGCATGGTCAGTCTTGAGCTGCAAGAGTTAACACTAACAATCTATATTTATCTATCTATATAGTACTATATAAAACTAGATGAGTATCCGTGTATAACAACGAGATTTTTTAGTAGCGGATAGTTATAGTGATATTTTGGTTACACAAAACCCTTATTAAAATATCATTATAACTATATGCAGCTATAAAATTTCGTTGATGTGCACGTGTACTCGTCTAGTTTTGATAATTAACTTAAGCCAATAACTTTAAGAACGACACATAAGCGGAAGGTGATTTGCTCACTCTTAATCTTGGTTGAGACACTCAACTATATAAGAAGAAACAACACTGTAAATATTGTACAACTATGTAATGCACAGAGTAAAGTGTCTCAATAAAATACATGAGTGTTCAAATCAAAATGTAGTAACTTATTGTTGTTGAATGTTGTTGCGCCGGTCCTCTGAGATATTAAAAATATTGACACGCCAGCATAAAACAGAACCGCTTTTTACCTTCTTTCATAACATCGAATACTGAACCCATTAGAAGCCACCTAAGACGCACGCATACAAACGAATTGAATAAACATGCTAAATTTTATTTTTGTGATGGTGAAGTTCGGTTGTCCAAACATTGGTGGCCGTGTAATAACGCTAATGCCGAATAACACCAATCGTACCACAATGCTCATATATATCAGGTTATGTTTTCTAAATAGCTCTTAGGACCATATTGAAGCTTTTATGATTGTTTGGCAACCAATTATGAGTTTCTGAATGTTTCAGAGTCTCCGGCGTAAAACTCCGCATTCCCAGCTTGTTGATTAGAAATTCTATTCTTTCTCTGCCAAGAGCTTTAGTGAAGATGTCCGCCAGTTGATACTCCGTATTGACAAAGTAAAGTTTGATCACCCCATTCTCAACATGCTCTTTGATAAAGTGAAATCTGATGTCTATATGCTTAGATCTGAAATGTTGAATGTTGTTGCAGCATAAGGCAATAGTGCTTTTGTTATCACAATACATTGGAATTTTATTAAATCCAAAGCCATAGTCGGTAAGCTTGTTTGCCTTGCTTTTTAGTGAAGCTGGCGTCTTACACACGAATTGGACTAGTCTTGGACACTGCGTGTCACGCAGGGGTCATTTATGTAAACTAGGAATAGTTTGCTTTTTCTTCTTGTATAAATACCCCTCATGGCTCTCCATGAGGGGGTGGATGTTCATTTTGTTCTTTTTCCATTTTTCCTTTCAATCTAATCTTTCATCTTTTAAGTGTTCATCCCCTCTCTCTACTTTCTCTCACTAAAACTACACCATGATTTATCTTGTTTATTTTGATCAACCAAGACCCCCCGAAAGGTGTTTTATTAAGTCGTACAATTGGTATCAGAGCTAACCGGAGGTGTTATGTATTTGTGTTTGTTGGGTGTCGTGATTTTAAGCTTATTTTGAGCTTATTATGTTGTTGTTTTTTTTGTGTCAAACAGTGCTCGAATCTATTTTTTCTATTATTATAAATCTGTTTTTTAACAGAGTTTTTGTTTTTCTATTTTTTATGGTCCATTTGTTCTCCAACAACTTAATATATTTATGGTCCACATTTTGAGCAAAAGATAAGATCCACACGTCTTGCTGTCCATACAGTTTTTTTTTGCTGGTTCGGTAGAAGACAAGACAAAAGCAACAAGGACGATGGTACACAACCGAACCAGTCTAAACCAAGTGGAACCGAACGAGTGTTTACCCATGAGGACCGAACGAGTATCTTGAGTTGGACCGAACGAGTATTAAAAATCAAGGCAACCGAACCAGTTGATATTTATGTCCACCGATCTAGTTGTTTCTTTGAAGACCGAACGAGCCACATACTTGATGACCGAACTAGTTTACTCAGCAAGAATCGAACAAGTTTTTCAACAAAGAGGAACCGAACGAGTTGATTCTCAACTACAACCGAACTAGTCAAAAATAACAAGAGTCGATCGAGTTCAAGACATGACAACCGAACGAGTTAACTTGACAACCAACCGAACGAGTTTTTTTAAGTTGAACCGATCTAGAACTTTTTCATCTCAACCGATCTAAACTCAAACCGAGTCAACTCGGTAATTACCGAGTTGACCATGTGTAACTCACTATGTCATGTACCAAAACAACAAACAAACAGACTCGATTCAACCATATCAACAACATCATCACAGCGTCCTCAAAACCCATTCGTCTCAACTCAATACAACAAAATCCCACTTCAACTCCACCCCTTTTTCAAGACTCGAAATTGAAAAAAAAGGAAGATCTCAGATTTTTTGTTCAACTTTTATTCCAAATCTGTTAATGATTTTTTTAGTTGAACTTGATACCATCATTGATCTTTGAGAGGAGATCCTCTCATTTTATGTTCGAATTTAAAGAAACAAGTATAACAAATTTGTTATATCATTTCTTTGTTTCGATTACAACACAATAACACACCTACCTGAGACCACTTTCAAATGATCTTGAAGCTCGTTCCTCTCGAAATGGAAGCACTCGAAATTATAGATTAATAAGGGTGCTTGTTATTTGTGTATCTGGGTTGTAAAAGTATGAATACTTTGGATGTGGTATGAAGTTTTGATTACTTTTCGAAGATTGGAATTGATCCGTTATTTTTTAGAAGAAACTTCGGTGGTGGCTGTTGAAATGGGTGTGAAAGATATTAGGGTTGTGCTAATATGAGAAATATTAGGGAAGTGGGGTTTTTATCTGCCCTAATTTCTAGGGTTATACTCTTGGGCCCTTATCTGAATAACCAGATGGGCCGGTATGGATTTAGCTATTGCAATTATGGGCTGCCGAGTATAATCAGTTGATGGACTGGAGTCTTGGACGAGTGTGTATGAACTAGGCCTGGTATAAATGTTGGTATTTGGCTGGACGAGTGTTGATATTGGGCTGATTTATTATTGGGCTCGAAAATAATTATAGCCTATCCATTTATGAGCCCGTGTTATTGGATTGAGCCGAGATTAATGCGATCACGACAAGTTTGACTAGACAAATGTGGATACGTTAACGACAATTAAAAAATACCATTTGTCTAGTTTAACGACATTCTTGAACAACAACACAACAAACACGATACAAAATACTCACGGGTTTTAGATATACTTAATGGTGTTACATTGTAGTACTCAGTGTCTCAAGTTAAGTGAGGAGCTTTTCAAGAAGTTGTTGTATTTTTTATATTACTTTGGGTGAGGTATTGGTACTTAGAGTATTTGCCTCTGCACCGTTCTTCATCACGCGGATAGTACAAGATTAAGTCAACAAGTCAGGGATTTTGCTTCATTCGCGAGTTTCGTTTTCATCGGGTTGTTTCTCCATCAGTGGTAATCGAGTATTAAAGCCTACAATATTAGTAAGGGGATTTAGTTTGGGTTGATCAAGAGAGAATTGTAAAGAGAGTACCGACATCTTCTCACAGAGTATTGCTTATGCAATCACGGGCTATAAAGCTAAGTAAGCAGTTCCAGTTGGCATAAGATGTACACAAGTTTGTTAAGGGATGATTTCCTCAGTTAGTCATCATTCATGGAGGGAGAACTGTGTACATCCGGTGCGTACTTAGTTGAGTTTTTATGTTACGTTTTGAATGTTTACCGTCTCGGACTACATAGAGGGAAAATGAGTACACTCAGGCTTAATTGACTTTGGTTGTAGCAGTTCCTATCTCTGCACTTTCTCTGGAGGAAAAATGTTTCACATCAAGAACGCACACAACGTTCACTTAATAGGGCTTTTAGTAAAATATGCCGGAGTGTTAGTTCGCAGAGATGATTAGTGCTTCAACTTGGTACTTTGGTGTTCACGTTTCGACTCGGTAACGGGATTAAAATGATGTATTGGGCGGAATCTCAATCAAGACTGGGATGCTTCCTAAGTGAGACGATGTTGATGATATCATCCCTCCCTTAAGAACGGTGTATTATTTCTTATCAGTCTAAAGGGTGTCTTTTGGAGGGAGTGCAGATGTTCGGCAGGCATAATTCATATCAATGCTCGAAAGTATCTCGGATAACAGTAGAACTTCAAGGATGACAAATGAGATGCAGAGATTCTGGATAAACTTTCGACATGACCAGAAGTGCAAGGAAAATGAGCTTTCATCAAGGGACATTGCAGCTAATTCAGAAACTTCGTCATGACCAGAAGCGTATGAAGAAAGTTTTTGAAGTTATGTCAGGAAGTTATGTGTTAGAAATCCAATCAAAACCGGGTCGGTTGATAAAAGTTTATGTCATCTCACATTCGTTTGTATATAAGCTAAGAATTAAAGCAGGAGTATTCAAGCAGATCGTCAAAGATATTCTCAAGGAATACTGGACTTCATTCTTATCATTTTTCTTTATTTTGCTTGTAGGGAACATTGTAACCAATTCACGTGTGACGCCATCTTGGAGGGAGATTGTTAGCCTCGCTTTTTAGTGAAGCTGGCGTCTTACACATGAATTGGACTAGTCTTGGACACTGCGTGTCACGCAAGGGTCATTTATGTAAACTAGGAATAGTTTGCTTTTTCTTCTTGTATAAATACCCCTCATGGCTCTCCATGAGGGGGTGGATGTTCATTTTGTTCTTGTTCCATTTTTCCTTTCAATCTAATCGTTCATCTTTTAAGTGTTCATCCCCTCTCTCTACTTTCTCTCACTAAAACTACACCATGATTTATCTTGTTTATTTTGATCAACCAAGACCCCCCGAAAGGTGTTTTATTAAGTCGTACAAAGCTGTGATCTCATCCAAAGGACTTGAGCACAACAGCTGGACAAAGCAATATATTCAGCTTCCGTACTGGATATCGCAGCGCTTTTCTGCCTTTTAGACGACCAGCTAACAAGTCTATCTCCCAAGAACTGCATACTACCAGATGTGCTACGGCGTGTATCTTGACAACCAGCATGATCCGCATCTGCAAATGCTGTTAGAGCAATCGAAGAATCCTTCGGATACCATAGTCCCCGATTGACGGTTCCTCTTAGATACTGAAAGATCCTTTTGACCGCATGTAAGTGCTTTTCGGTAGGCCGAGCCTGATACCGGGCACACATGCATATAGCAAATTGTAGGTCAGGTCTACTGGTTGTGAGATAAAAGAGGGTGCCTATCATACCACGATAGTGTGACGGATCAACGGCTTTCCCTTCTTTATCCTCATCCAGTTTGTATTTCTCCACCATGGGAGTATCCACTGGGTCACAATAGTCAAAACCGTATTTCTTTAAAGATTCAAGGGCATATTTCGACTGGTTAATAAAGATGCCTCTGGAACTTTGAGAAATCTGTAATCCTAAGAAAAATGAGATTTTGCCCATCATTGACATCTTAAATTTTGAACACATGATTTTAGCAAATAGGTCACAAAGTTCAGGTGTAGATGCAACAAAGATAATATCATCGACATATATCTGTACCAGAAGTAATTCCTTGCCTTCTCTATGAATGAACAGAGTAGGATCCACTGAGCCTTTGGAGAAGTCTTAGGATGTCAGGAATGAAGACAACATATCATACCACGCGCGTGGAGCTTGTTTCAACCCATAAAGAGCTTTCTTAAGCTTATACACGTGATTAGGGTTATCTAGATCCACAAACTCGTCCGGCTGGCTAACATAAACCTCTTCCCACAGATTACCATTCAGAAACGCAGTCTTCACATCCATTTGGTAGACGATCATGTTTATGTGAGCGACAAACGCGAGAAAAATCCTTATAGCCTCTAATCTTGCAACCGGAGCAAAAGACTCTTCAAAATCAATGCTCTCTTCTTGACGGTAACCACGAGCCACTAACCGAGCCTTGTTCTTTAGAATACCTCCCAGTTCGTCTAGCTTCACTTTGTAGATCCACTTTAAAGTAATAACCATAACTTTATCTTGTCGGGGTACGAGCTCCCATACTCTAAGGCGTTCAAACTCATTGAGCTCTTTTTGCATTGCTTCAATCCAGCAGGATTGAGTCAAAGCATCTTTATACGTCTTGGGTTCAACAGCAGTGAGGAAAGCATCGTAGTAATAGAAAAGAGCTTGCTCATGTAACTGCAGCCTTGTGGAAACTGGTCTATCGAGTTCACTGATTATATTTTCAAGTGGATGATCCTTAGTCCATTTGCTATTGTGTTCAGAAATTTGGTAATCGGGATGCACAATTGTATGAATAAAATTCGATGATGAAGATTGACCAGAAGAAACTTCTAGAATTGGGATACCAAAGTACGGATCATTACCCATGTGTGCAACTTCAATATCATGATTTTCTTCTTCAACATCGTTAGGAATGACAGGAGATTGAGTTTCGGGTGTTGTTTGAGAGTTACTAGGTGATGGTGCATCTTGGTCAACTGTCGTTGAGGAAGGTGAACCGGTTGATACAGCGGGTTCTGGAGCAACTACTTCAGCAATTGGAGCAATGACTTCAGGGGCTGGGTGATCAACACTAGGTGGAGGAGTGAGTAATTCATCAAACAGTGGTTGAAACAATATATCCTAATCAGTTCTTGAAGGTGGTACAAACGGTGTTGAAGGAGGAGGGTTTGGCACGAGTCCTGAACTGATTATTGCAGGAGTCATTTCATGAAGTGCGGGTCCTGAACTGCTGTGTTCAGAAGCCATATTGACCATTTGAAGAATCAATCAACTTTTGACCATATTTTGTTCACTTTTCTCCCCTTCAAAAATTGCATATGTGATTGCCATTTTTGATTAACCAAGTGAGCTAAAATACAAGTTAATGTACGTTGATCCACTTGTATAATATTCGAGCTTATGAGAATACGTCATTGTTGATAAGAATGGTAGAAAGCAAGAAGATTTCTCTTCTCTTAAAGATAAAGCGCACTGAAGCGTACACCTTTCTTTTCTTTGAGGAACGGGGCCTGAAGTGTTGTCTACAGACGCCATTGTTCTTGTTCATCAAATATAAATTCCTTGAACCTTTGGTTTTTGATATATCACTCTTCTCACCAAATAAACTCCGCGTCTTTCTATTTTAGGATTGTTAGATGTACCTGCACTTAAGTTAAGAGTACCTGCACTGACATTAAGAGTTTGATTGCATCCATATGGGTTAGTGATATCTTTATTTGAACCATTTAGGGGTTCACAGTCAACCTTGGTTGTGCTAGAGGTGAATTTTTCTCAATTGGAACCCATCTAAGACCAGCAGTGTTAAAAATTCTACCCGTCGGTATCCACCTAAGGCAAGATCTAGGAGTGTTTGTTTTCTCATGCACAGCGAAAGACTGAATGGGAGAAAACCTATTTCCTGTAACAATCTGCCTACCAGGTTTCTGAGTATGACTCATTGGTTCTACAAGTTTGTTACTGTTTCTAGTCTTAAGGGATTGAACCTTAGCATGAGAATTCACTTTTTTCAGGAATTTTGTTATACAGGCATCATGATTTGCATTAAAGATACACTTCTGACAGGTGGAACAAACAAAGTGTTTGAAGTCAGAGAAAGGACTAGATTTCCTAGAGTAATCTGCTTTTAGCATAGCAGTTGTCGTTGGGCAACTACTCTTAGATGTTAACAAAACCCTAGATGTTTGAGTATTGACCCTAGGTTTTGATTTGAAACTCTTAGTAGTGTTTTGTAATTTAGCAAAAGGCATCACACTAGTTGGTAATTTCCTATCTCTTTCTTTTGTCTTTTTCTTAGCTTCCTCTAGATAGTACTTATGAGTCATGTCATTTGATGCATATGATTCTTTAGAACTATTCCTAGATGAGCCAGGTGCAATCATGTGATGAGGTTTTTTAAGTACAGGATCTCTAACGATAGGCAAAAAATGAGGAGTGACTGATTTTGGCAAATCGTATTTCATATCAACTTGGGAGGCAAACCTTAGTTTTGAAAATCTAGGTCGTTCAAACTTAAACGCAGTCAGTTGTCTAACAACCGATTGGTTTCTATGTGGTTGTAAAACCAGTTTCCCCAAGGTTGATGATTTTGCTAACTTAGTATCCACACTAGTTCCTTTTATCTTTCTTAATTCATTTTTCAATGCTGCATTTGCAAAAACCTTTTCCTGTATCTGAGCTTTTAAATCATCATTTTCAACTGACTTACAGTTCAGTTGGACAATCAAAGAATCCACATGATCTTTGGTCTGAACACTTGTCTTTTTTGATAGAATCAGAAAGATATTTGTAAGTCTGTTTTAGATGCTCATTTTCCTTATTTAACTTCTCATTCTGTGCAAGTAATCTAGCCACACTACATTCTAGATCAATGTTTCTAGTTTCCAACACATTAATTTCCCTTTTTAATATTGGCTTCATTACTTATTTCATTTAAAATTTAACCATGTTGCCCATTTTTTAAAACTTCATTTTGATATTTAAGTTCCATGTTAACACAATGTGTTTCCATTCTTGAAAAGTCTTTTTGAAGTTGGGCAACGGTCTTTTTGAGAGAAATATTTTCAGATTTGAGAATTTGGTTTGAAAATTTAGTTGTCATGTTATCAAATGATGGATCAAGCAAAGGACATGAAACTTGACATTTTACAGCATTATGGTCAATCTCTCCTCCCCTATGACTTGTATATGTTGAAGCAGGAGTGGTATTTCTATTAATCTTTTCCAAAAATATATGTCATAAATGGATTCAGATTGCTCAGAATGTTGTTGTTCATTAGCAAGTATATTATGTTCAGCAGACAGTTGTACCTCAGCCATTGGTTGTCTGTCATTCACTGAGTTGATATCAGCTTCATCAGTATGTATATTATTTCCGGGTCTGCTGCTTGAAACATGCCTTTCTGATTATGTCTCATTGCTTTTTGTAATAATCAAACCAACATTTAATGCTTTACTTGAGTCAATCTTTCCCTCTTTTGACTGCATCATTCTGTCATTCATCCTTCTGTCATACTCTCGTTTATGCTTTGCTCTTTCCTGTATTGACTCCTTAACATATTCCATGTGTTTGACCAATGTATCACAGAACCGTCAAACCTCGGTTCGAGTGTATGCTAGAAAGTACTTGCGTATCATTAGACTATCATCATCAGCGAAATGGTATCGGAAATTGATGAACATCTGGAACTGTGTCTTGAGTACTCTAAAAGCATCCATGGATCCGGTTTCTTGAAATTCTTCTTTGTCAAGTTGCTTTTCTAGTTGATCTAAGTTTAGTAACATTGAGCATGTGAAAGTTTGAACATCTTGATCAAAGAGTGCCGTAAATGCCCGTTTGAATCCTCCCCCGATGCTAGTTCCTTTGAAGTCGTTGTTTGAAAGAGCTTTGATGTGTGAATGCATAAGTTGAAAAGATACGATGCAACTTTCCTTTACATTGTCTTGCATTTGTTTCAACTGATGCAGCTCTCTCTTGGAAATTAGAATTCAAAGATTTCATTGAAATTCGATGTGTGAAATGAAATTAAGGATCTTAAGTAGATTAAGTGATTTTGTTGTGGTTTGAAATCAATTAACGTTCACGGGAAATTACAAATCTATGATTTAAATCGAGAAAATAATTAAATCTTTCGCGGGATTTTACAAAATCAAGAAGAAACCGTAAAGCAATGATTAATTGTTGTAAAATCGTTGTTGTCGTTGAAGAGTTTGAGCTTTTGTTGATGAATAATGAGCGAAAACAATGAGCGGTGCACAATTTTCAACTTAAAATGAGTAACGGTTGGTTAAAATATAAACAAGGACTAACGGTGTAATGAAAATCCAAGAAAAATGCTTAACAGTTGTTAATTAAAGTTGTAGGGACTAACAATGTAAAACCATATCACTTTTGGGGACTAAAGGCTGAATTTTAACTTGTAAGGACTAACGGTGCAATTCAATTTCAGCAAAGAGGGTTAATAAACAACTAAAGGACCAACTTTGAAATCCACCTTGAGTCTGTAAATGTCAACTTTTATTTTAATAATTAAAAACTTTCCCACCTTTTTCCTTTCTTCTACGTTTTGAAATAAGTAATAATAGACCGAATGTAATTCACGTCTCGCAGAACGATACGGTTATCGACGGTGAAAAATGAATATACTACGATGATCGAAATGAGTTCACGATCGCAACGGTATACGTTACAAGTCCCGTAATGAACCGTCACACGAAACCGTAAAACCCGAAACGACTTAAAAACGTGAGATTTTGTTTCTGTGAACTTGTTAAATCGGTACCTAATGCTTGTGAGTAGTTTGGTTCACACTTGAAAAGAAGTTGTTGGTTCTAACATAAAAAATTTGTTCGGTTCTAACTGAGACAAGTTGTTCGGTTGCCAAAGGTTTTGGTTTTTCGGTTCTAGCTGAGACAAGTTGTTCAGTTTCGTTGTTCGGTTCAGTTGTTCGGTTCGAGTTGTTCGGTTCTGTTGTTCAGTTTGAGTTGTTCGGTTCTGTTGTTTGGTTTGAACTTGAACACAAGTTGTTCGGTTGATATTGAACACAAGTTGTTCGGTAGCAAGTTATTCGGTTCAGTTGTTCGGTTCGATAATATATCAAACACCTTGAACGCGCGTTTTTTGAACCGTTTTGTCAAACAGTGACCAAGAGTAATCAAACCCAGAAGTATAAGCTTGTAATACCACAAAAATAAGCTTGTAAATAAGCTGTTATTACGCTACAAATAAGCAACGACAATGAAGATGGACTCGAAAATAAGATAGAGAATAAGCTTGACCAAACAGTTTAAGCAACGAAATGAGTCACAAATAAGCTAATGAGCTTTTGGCTTTAGACATGGAAAAGAAACTCTAGGACGTAGCCTTTTTCATATAAGTCAAAACCAAACCACACACTAGCCTTAAAAATACTAACTCATAACAGCTAAAAGAAAGAGATAAAAGCAGATGCATCGTTTTATGAATTTGAAAAACAAGTAACAACAAACACAGCCCAAGATAGGCCCAAACACAAAATGTAAAACGAAAATGGGTTATGTGTTTTTTAAACTGAAAAGAAATTTAAGCTTTTTAAATTAAATAAGCAAAGTAGAAAGATAAACCGTATGAAAAGAAAGCCACAAATAAGCGGTAACAAATAAGCTCAACACAAACTACAATAATCACTAAAGGAACCAAGACAGAACCATGGCTCTTGATACCAATTGAAGAAAACTCATTTTACACAAGTGATGAACTAGAGAGAGAGTTGAGAAAGAAAGTACAA
Source organism: Tanacetum coccineum (assembly GCA_026074375.1). Taxonomy (NCBI): domain Eukaryota; kingdom Viridiplantae; phylum Streptophyta; class Magnoliopsida; order Asterales; family Asteraceae; genus Tanacetum; species Tanacetum coccineum. The sequence goes on along the minus strand of BQNB010005762.1, from coordinate 35,622 downwards.
AAGAAAAAATGAAATGGTTGATTGAACTATGTGTAAATTACAAAGAGAACCAACACCCTCTTCATGTGTGGAGATGGTATTTATACTACTATCTAGGTTGGTTATAGGTTTGTCCATGGGCTTTGTCCATGGGCTTTTCCTAACTAGTTTCCAAATATTGCTATACGAGCTATCTACCGATATCTATGAAGTGACCGAGACTTTCCTAGGAATTTCGTATTTCTAACAATTATTGTTCTGAAGACCAATATGCCGTATCCATCAAGGAAGATACGACGTATCTGTGCCTGCACTCACCAAAGACGAAGACCACAAGATCCAAGACGCCGTATTCAAGCTATAAAGGAATAAAATATTCTGGAAGATATCAAACGTGATCCCTACTCCAAGAAACCACCAATATGCCATATCCAACACCTTGGATACGCCGTATCGGCACCGACTCCAGACCTTATAAATAGAAAACTCAAAAACGAGTTTTAAGTGTGCTAAATCATATTCTCGATACCTAAACCACAAAATTTAATTTTCAGAGGAGAAAAAAAGCAGAAGAGGTAGAGCAACGCGATTAATTCCATAGGATACAACGTGCAATTTCTTATACTCTTGTAATCGTTCAGTTTTTGGTATAATTCGTTAACTCGGTTAGTTTACCTTGGCTAAATCATTACTTTTGTATTAATTATGATGTTTGAAGGCTAATACCTTCGGGTATTAGCCATTGTTATAAAGATCTTAATGTTTGGTTTGTTTATCTCGATTTCTTAATTTATCGATGAATTGCTTGTTTATGTTTATCATCATACTTGTTTACGTGCTTTTGTATGCGGCCTATCATTCAACTGGATCTAGTGATACTGACCAAGTAATCTAGATACCGAGATAGCTCTCCATATAGTGATTTATACATCTAGATCAATAGGATCACAATTAACGACCTATCTTCACCCTTTGATTATGAGCTTAGTTGGGCCATAAGGTGACCTTGGTATCGACGAGTATGTTCTAATCAATTGGTAAAGACTTGGTTAGTGGACTACTAGTGTATGAATTGCCATTAAGCAGTAAGTGGGTAAAGTCTCTATGAGCTAGGGTTTGACAAGATCACCATGCTTTAATCTTTAAGATAGATTATAATCAACAAATTAGGATGCTTTATGTGGATGCGTTTAATTATGACAAAATTCTACGTGTCTAGGTCTTAGGAAAAAGTCTCGCCTAAGTCTTAAGAATGATATGCTGCTTCGAGATAAGTAATCATTGCACTAATAAACAAACCAACGTTTTGATTGGATTAATAATGGTTAATATTGTTTTCTATATTTGGCTAGACTGCTCTTTTATCTTTTGTTAATCTGCTTACGTGGATTAAAGTGTCTTGAATTGATTTTAGTCACCACGAAATCTATGCCAGTCTCTTAGGTTGAACCCCCATTTTCTATTAGATTTAGGATTAACATAGGTTTAGCATAGATTGGACTAACTTAGATTAGAAAACCTAAAGTATTAATAAATTGAAAGTGTTTCTCGCTCTTAGTGACCGACACCCTACTTACCACGAAACTCCTACTGACCGGGTACACTGCCCATTAAAGTGTTGTTTTTGGTTACATAGGCAAAATATAAATTTAAAACTTGAATCATAATTTACAACCACACAACGACACATAAATGACACTTGTATTATCACAAAATATGGGCACCTTGTCATAAAGAACATCATAGTCAGCCAGCTGACTCTTGATCTAGAGGACTTGAACACATCATCCAGCGGCAGCTACATACTCAGCTTCAGCTGATGACATTGCCACAGAGCTTTACTTCTTTGCATTCCAACATACTAACTTTCCACCAAGTATTTGAGAGCCCCCTGAGGTACTCTTTCTATCCAGGTTACATCCAGCATAGTCTGAATCAAAGTATGCTTTCAAATCAAAGCATGATCCTTTTGAATACTAGAGGCCTAGATTTGGAGTTCCTTTAAGATATCTGAAAATTCTTTTTACAACAACAACGTGGGATTTCTTAGGGTTATCGTGGTACCTAGAACAGAGACATGTGGAGAATTGGATATCAGGTCTGCTAGCTGTGAGATACATCAGTGACCCTATCATACCTCTGAACAATGTCTCATTAATAGACACCCTTGACTTATCAGGGCCCAAATTGTTTGGGGGAAGCATATGGCATTTCACTAAGGCACAATTAGCTAGGTTATACTTTTTGAGTAAATCCTTAACATATTTTTCTTGACAAATAGAGATTCCTTTGAAATCTTGTTTAATTTAAAAACCCAAAAAATAAGTTAATTCACCCATCATACCTATTTCATACTTTTTGGTCATTAACTTGGCAAATTGTTTACTAAGTTTAATACTGGTTGACCCAAAAATAATATCATTGATGATGAGTCATTTTATACACTTTTTCGGGGTCGTTTAACCCCTTAATTTTGCATTTATGCCCAAAATAGGTACTTAATCATTCCTCTTCAGGTATTTCATATTTGGAAGGCATTTGGAAGAATTACATGTGACTTGGACTCATTTGGAGAAGAAACGGACAAGACTACGAACCTACACCAACATCTCTCAAGATAATGTTCTCAGAAGCTGGAGACGGCGTCACAGATTCAACGTGACGCCGTCACAACGAAGATCAAGAGGGCGTCACAAGATTTCACGACGGCGTCAGAGCACACGACCCAGCCCATTATCTAGAATATTCTCTTTCATGACGGCGTCACGACTAAAACGTGACGCCGTCACAGTGATTTTCCTATATATACAAACCCGAATTTAGGGTTTTGAGAGTGTAACTTTTGAATAAAAAGAGGGTACGAACCCTAGTTCATTTAGCAGCTGTTAAGGACGATTTTAGGGCCTAAAACCCCTATTTTACTTCCTCCAACTTATGTTTTAATCAAGTAAGGTTTATTTAATCATTCAATATGTCTATGTGTTGTTTGATTCCTCTATGTTTTGCTTTATCTATAACATGTTTGGCTAAACCTTCTATTATGTTTATTTATGATTGTATGAAACCTAGAATGTAGATCTTAGTGGTGTTGCTTCTTGTGATGGATGTGCATGTTAGGTCTTAGAAAACCAGCTTTTGTTTGTATCGTTGTTGATTTGTCTAGGAAAACATGATTGTGTAGAAAGGATACCATCAGGTAACAGTCTTCATACTACCTTGCCCCCTAATATGGTTGATCCACTCTTAATATATTTCACATGAACTTAGTATACTCTTAGGGGCCTTGTAATAGTCTTCATACTACCTTACTTGTGTGTTGCCTTAACGGAATACTAAGTAGACGGCGGGTTCGTGTAATTCGTTCATGACTTAGGAAATAATTATACAGATCATCATAAGTGTGACAAGGCAACAACACTAGGAGAAGCAATCTAGGGAGTAATACATGATTAAATAAACATAGTCTTTTATCTTATCGTTATCACCAGTAGCGCAATTTATATTTAGGTTATTAGCTAAAACCAAACCCCCTCTCAAATATATGATTTACCTGCTTTCCTATAAACATAAAAATACAAAAAGAATCTCCTCTCAACCCCTAGAATTCTGTTAGACCATGATCAAGCCTTCCTAACCTATTCCCTGAGTTAACGATAACAACCCTCGAGCCTTGCCTATACTACTGCTACAACGATTAGACGCTCTGCCTAGGGAGTTGTAAAACTTCGTGTAGAAGTCCTACACCGCATCAAGTTTTTAGCGCCGCCGCCTGGGGAATAGTTAGGTTTTGATCATAGTTTAGCTTAGTTATACTCGCTTGAATCCTTTAAAGTGAGACTTTAAATTCTGCATATTAGCTTTCTTGTAGTCTATCTTTTTCTTTATGCCCTTTGTTCGTAACATTTGTAAATTTGTAAATTATAATGAATAGGTATGGTTATTCTAGCGTAGGTAGGTTTGATGTATTCTTTCATAATCAACTCTTGGTGTTCCAACAACATCAAGATGAATCTCTCTACGATTCGTGGACTCATTTCAAAGACATAATCCGAAAAGTCCCGAATGGCCTTAGTATATGGACCCTAATTGAAATCTTTCTTAAACATCTTGACTCATTATCCTGTCATATCATCAATTTGATAGCAGAAGGGGATCTTAGGAAGTTTAGTGATATAAGAGCATGGTATGCCATAGAGGATTGTGCCCAATATGATAAAAAAATGTAGTAACCTAACAAGTGCTATTTCTGATGAAACAATAGCAAATCCAAATGCTCAAATAGTTGGGGATGATATGGTTAGGGTACAGGTACCTAGGTACATGGCATGGTTAGATTACGATGAGTATGTAGATAGCCTAAGTACGATGGATAATGAGGTAGGAGTTACAAGCCTTGAGAGTACCACACAAACCCTACCGTCATTTGAAGAATACACACCGCCCATGACTTACCCGAAAGAAGTAGAAGAGACTTTAGGAACCCCAATGGAGGTAGAACCTTTAGAAGAAACACAATTAGAGGATTTAGGCTTGAATACTTGTAATCATGACATTCCTCTTAGTTCCAGGGAAGTTCCTAGTTTTGATGAGCCAAAGCCTCAACCAAATCCCTTACCAAATTGTCCATCCTTAGATGTAAGTCTAGGAGAAGAAAGAGGTCCCGAACCACCCATCAAACCACATAGTCCAGATGGTTTTAGCATGAAGGAAGTAGATCATTTGACCAATCATACACCGCCTTCACCTCACGTGGCATCTTTCCACCCTAAGGGTACGTATTGCTATTATCACACATGCATTGGCGACCCTAAGAAACATTATGGATTTAAATCGGGTTTATTAGGATATAATGGATCCTTAGGTGTTGATTTTTCAAACATGTAAATGATAGGAAATGAGTGGGAATTAGAATCTAAGGAAGTTTCTTTTTTAGGAAGAATACTTAATTCACCCGTTAGGCCAAAAGAAGTAAAGAAGGTTAGGATTAAAGAGACACACCATTTGGAGCATATAATTCAACAACCAATTTTTCAACATTTGACTTCTTCTCATAACAATGGTGTGTACCGTTACTATCACCCGCACTTGAACTCAAGTGTAGGGGAACCTTCCCCTTTATCTGTTAAATAAAGGTAGATTCAGGCTTGTGACTCGAACAAAAACAAACGCTTTTTGGGAGGCAACCCAATTTACTTTTCCCGCAATTAGGAGTGTCATGTGTGTTTTAATTCTTTATAGTTTGTTTTATTATGTTTGAACTATCTTGTAATCATGCTTTGTTTGTCTTTAACCTCGTCTTAATTTCAATCAAAGTTATTTTGCAAATAATAAGTGTAGGGGAATTTATCCGGTTTTTTAAATAAATTGTTTAAATTAATTCGCGTCATATGATTGAATTGTTAAATCTTAGGTTTTATGCAGTTATTTGTACATGAATTAACTTATGGAATCAAGTGCAAGAAATTTTTCATCAAAAACAAAAATTTCGTTTTTACAGAACGTGGAGACGGCGTCACGCTTTACATGCGACGCTGTCACCACGACACCTGTGACGGGGTCACAAAAACCCTGACGGCACCCTACGGCGCAAACTAGCCCAGGTTCCAAACACTTAAAATTTTTAATGATTTTTGAAAATATAACTTGCATAACATAAAATAAATAAGTATACTATCTGTTAAAAACCTACAAAACACTAATGTGTTTAACGATTTCATAAAATTCTCGCACATGCCTAATCTTTACAGTTTTGTTTAGGATTTTTGTATAACAGACTAATTCTGTGTAGTGTAACTTGTAGTTAGCTTCTGCTTAGTTACATAGTTAAAACTCGTAGAACGAGGATTATCGTCAATTAGTACTGGTAGTTGTTAAAATAGTTAATACTGCTTATGTAATAAGTTAAGTACTGCTTACCGCAGAAATTAGGTTAGAGTTAAATGTATGCATGAGATATCTCTAGGAAAAGGGATGCATTTATCTTTTATACGGCCGTTTGTAAAGCCTATTAGGGTTTCCTAAGTCTATAAAAGGAACCTAGGCCTAGTTTAGTAAATATAGTTCTAAACACAAATCAATAGAGATCAAATATAACCAGAGTTTGTAACATCTGTAACCTATGAAGATTCCAAAGTTTAATATAAGAATTCTTTCTTGTGATATATAACATTCAAGTAGTTCAACTTAAGCATAATTGACTAATCTCCGCATTAATCATAGAGTTTACCTCAAGTGTTTGCATATCTCGTTGCCTATTAGAATTATCTTAAAGCGACGACTCTTTGCAAGCTGAAGGAGTTAAATATCTATTCATTACTCTATCTGCCCATCCCTTAGAGCCGATACTCTTAGTAAAAACGACTCTCAGACAAGCGATAGGTATCTAAAGAGCCTTCGGTGTGTCAAAACCACTCATAAAAATCAACGACACAGAACTCATCAATTGTAAGATAGCAAACAAGACATTCCTCCACCCATACTTACAGCAAATGAAGATCCCTAACACAGAAGAGAAGAGTGTGAATACTTATGCGTCATGAGAATGCGAAATAATCTGTCATTAGACCATAATCTATCAGGATGTTATTATCAAAATGGAATCTAGAAAGAAGACCTGCACCAAAAATTGGGAGCATCTGCCCCTCCTACTCCTAAGACTGCCAAATAACTGGCTACTAAAAGAAATCAGGAAAGAGTTAAAAGCATCTTGCTTTTAGCAATACCTGATGAATACCTCCTCAAGTTTCACAATGTTGCTGATGCTAAATCACTCTGGGAGGTAATCAAATCGAGGTTTGGTGGTAATGTAGAATCCAAGAAGATGCAGAAAAATGTTCTAAAACATCAGTTTGAAAAATTTTCTACTGTATCAAATGAAAGCTTGGACAAAGCTTATGATAGATTCTAAAAACTAATAAGTCAATTGGAGGTTCATGGTGCTCCAATATCAAAGGAATATGTCAACCAGAGGTTCCTTAGAAGTCTTCCTTCTTCATGGAATCAGATAGCCCTCATCCTGAGAAATAAGCCAGACATTGATGAGATTGATATTGATGACCTTTACAATAATCTTAAGGTGTATGAAGATGAGTTGAAAAGGTCTTCAGGTTCCAACAAAGCTTCTCAAATTTGGCTTTTCTCGTCTCTAAGAAAACAGGCATACTAAAAAAGTTAGTACTAGCAAGTTGGATATTTTAGGGGTTAGTACTGCTGGTGGAATTAATCAAGTTCCATCTACTCGATGTGCACATGATGTAGCTTACTCTTTCCCTGCACAACCAACAACCAGTTCTCAGCTTGAGAATGAGGATTTTTAGCAGATGGATGGAGATGATTTGGTGGAATTGGATCTTCGATGGCAGGTGGCTATGTTGACTGTAACAGTAAAGAAGTTCATTTTGAGGACAGGAAGGAATATGGACTTCAAATAAAAATGACCCGCTTCTCTTGATAAGTCAAAGATTGAGTGCTACAACTATCATAGAAAAGGGCATTTTGCTAGAGAATGTAGATCTGGAAGAAATCAAGGGAGAAGATCTTATAGTGACAATGGCAGGAGCAATGCACCAACAACTGAATCTTCATCATAGGCACTGGTGGCTCAAGATGGTCTAGGAGGCTATGACTAGAGTAATGATTTTAAAGTAGAACTAGTCAACTATCTTTTGATGGCAACTCCTCTTCAAACTCATCAAGTTCTTCTGACAGTTGAGTACAAAAATGTCCAAAACAATTCTTGAATCATTAAAACTTCTTCAACAAGAACTATGATACTGAAAGATAATAACATAACAAAGCAAAACTAGAAATCAGGGGGTTAAGAGGATTAGCTTAGAGTCACTAAGTCTAGGATTATAGGACATGAAAAAATGAATTGGCTGGGGTGAAGAAATAATGAATTTCAAAAACTATGAGCATAAACTAGAGAAAGAAAATAACAACTTAATCTTGGAATTAGAGAAGGTTATTTAAGGAAAGAATGAGTTAAAAGAAAAGATTGCTAATGGGAAGATCGTCCCAAGAATCTTGAATGAAATAACTTAACAGTCAAATGAGTGCTAGAGATAAAATTGTTTAGGATAATAGCACACAATTGAATGAATTAAGAAGCAATCATGAAACTGAAGTTATAATAGTTTTTTTTGAGTATTTTTGATGGTTTAGATCAAGTGATGAAGAATCACACCAAATAATGATAGATTTTTAAAGAATATGTATAAAGCTGTTCCCCCTCCCATAACAGGGAACTTCTTAACCCTAAGAGCTGACATATCATTTGCTGGGTTAGATGAATATGCCATCAAGAATAAAATCATTAAAATACCCAAACAACAACGCTTAATACTAAAACAAGTGAAAAGAACCCCTAACCAAAAAAAGTCAACACAAATGAATAGCTCAGTGAGTCACCATGAGTCAGTTGTGTCTAATCCTAAGATTAACAGAGATAGTGTTATCATTGAGGATTGGAACTCAGATGATGAGGAAGAAGGGTATGAAATGCAAACAGTTAGACCTGAGACTCAAACAGTTAAGACTAGAGATGATAAAAGTGGTCAAACTTCTAAGAAACAAGGAATTGGTTTTAAGAAAGTAAAAGCTTGTTTTGTTTGTAAAAGTACTGACCATTTGATCAAAGACTGTAATTTCCATGACAAAAAGAGTCAAGAGCCTAAGCTAAAAAATGTGGTTAATACTGGTCAAAGGGAGGGCAAACCAGTATGGGATAATACCAAAAGGGTTAATCATCAAAACTTTTCAAAATACCCACATTTAAGTAAGACTTTTGTCCCATCAGGAGTACTAACAAGAACATGATTTGTTAGTACTGCTAGGCCTGTTTGTACTGCTAGGCCAAGTATTAGTACTGCTAGGCCAAGTATTAGTACTGCTAGGCCTGTTTGTACTGCTAGGCCAAGTATTAGTACTGCTAGGCCTGTTTATGCTTCTAGACCCATTTACCCAAGAATGGACAATGTAAGACCAAGAGGCTCATGTTCACCTATCAGGGTCTTAACTATACAAAACCGCCTTAGACCTAAAGACTTAAAATAAGAAGTTAAAACTTTGGGGTTAAAAATATGACTACAGACGCTGGGAAAAGAGCATTAGTTTAATACTGGTAAGGGTAAGCTGGATACTGACCTTAAAAAGTCTAGATGGTTTTAGAGTCCATAAAGAACTTACCTGATCTGTACTAAAGATAGTAGGATCCATTCATGCTCAAGAAGGTTGAGTATGTTGACCCAAAAGGGATTTCCAAGTCTGTAATGACTTGGATCCCTAAGAGATACTAATTCTCTTACTTTTGTGCAGGGCAATCTAGAGATCTTGTTACAGGATCATGAAGTAGTAGATAGTGGTTGCTCTAGCCATATGACTGGCAACAAAGCTTATCTTTCAGCTAAGAGATTTTAATGAGGCATTGTGGCTTTTGGAAGTGATCCCAAATGAGGGTAAAATAACGGGGAATAGGTAAAACAAACTGCTAATTTAGCTTTGTATGATGTTATTTTGTAGATAAACTTAAGTTTAACATTTCTCTGTCTTACAACGTGTGGGGGACAAAAAAATAGTGGTCCCTATTTGACTGAGTCTGAATTCTTCATCTTGCTCCTACTTATATTCTTGATGAATAGCCAAGTTGTACTTAGAGTCCTCTAGAAAGGATGATGTGTTACAGCTTAGATTTAAAGAACATTGTTTCTTCTAAGGTAAACTGTTCTATATTTAAAATCAACAGCAGATGAGTCTAAAATTATGGCACAGAAGATAGGTCATTTAAATTCAAAAATATAAATAAACTATGTTTAAAGTACACGTAGTTAAGGTTTACCTATACAAAAGTTTTTGTGAATGAACCACACTTGTGTTATCCTGGGCAAGAAGGTAAGCAACACAAATCCTCCTGAAAGGCCAAGTTAAAAAGAATGCATCAAAAGCCCCTAGAATTACTTCATATGGACTTATTTTTGGACCTGTCTTTGTAGAAAGTGTTAACAAGAAAAGTACTAGTGCTTGGTTTGTGAACGATGATATTTCAGCAGATTTTAGTGGGATTTTTCTAGCTACAAAGGATGAAACATCTGAAATCCTTGTAATCCTTATCCATAGGGCTTAGAAAAACAATTGAATCATAATGTTTAAATCATAGAGTGAAATGGGACAGAGTTTAAAAATCATGCTATGAATGAATTTTGTGCTAAGAAAGGAATCAAAAGGGATTTAGTGTAGCTAGAACTCCACAGCAGAATGGTGTTACAGAAAAGAAAAACAGGACCCTAATTGAGGCAGCTAGAACTATGTTTAGCAGCTCACTTTTACCTAATCCCATTTTGGGCTGAAGGGAGTTAAAACTGCCATACATGGACTGAAATATGGGATTAGTATGACCAAACCTCAAAATAAACACCTTATGAACAATTAATAGGTAATCACCTAGTAATAGTTTTTATTGAGACCTTTGGGTTGCCCCTTGACATTTGTGAACACCTTAATCCTTGGCAAATTTGATGGAAAATCAAAAAATGAAGTGTTATTTGCTTGGATTACTCTACCTCTAAGTAAAGCCTTTAGAGTATACAACAAAAGAAGCAAAATGGTAGAAGACAATTTGCATATCAATTTTCTTGAAGATCAACCAAATGTGACAGAACTGTGTCCCTAATTGGGAATGTTTGAATCTTGATATTCTCAATTTCTCACCAATTCAATGAATTTATATTCCCTGTCTACGTGTAAAAAATCATGTAATGTAAGATGCAGGTACACAAATTTCATATGTTGTAGGTTCATCAGCAAAAGATAAAGAACCTACTCAGGAAATACATACTGGCTTTCCACTACAACACATAGACAAAAAAGGATCCCAGTATAGGAAGTTGTTGAGGTTGCACAAGAAAAGCCTTCTGAAAAGCTTCTCTAGCAAGGAATAATACAAGATTCAAAAGAATGTTATTGATAAGGAAGAGGACAACATCAGATTTCCAGAAGATGAACAAAGTCTTGTCAAATGACTTGAGATATGGTTACTCAAGAATTGGTTGCTAAAGCTATGGATGATGTTTCAAGACAAGCCTTTGAAGAAGAAAAGAGAAGAATTGCATCTCAAAAGAAGGCAGCTCAAGCTACAAGTACTAACCATGTTAGTACTGATAGGCCATTGTCTAACACACCATATGTTAGTGCTGCTAGTACTCCTACAGATGCAAATGCTAGTGAATCATCATTTGTCTATCTTAGAGGCAAAATACCTATTGATGCATCTACTCTATACCTAATCCTGATTTACCCATTGATCCAACTATGCCTGAACATAGAAGATGCCTTACTGATCACTCTCGCCAAATGAATGGAATATTTCAATGAGCATATGGATGATGATGAAGATGTGGGTGCAGAGTTGATTTCACATGGAAAACACCCTTGCATGTCAGTCCTATTCTCGACAGCTCATAATTCATAACGATCATCCCAAAGGACCAAATGCTAGGAGGATCCTACATCAGGCAGTTCAAACAAGAGGGGAGATTCAAAAGGCTTCTTTTAAGCACAAACAAGCCTTGGTAAGTACATTTACAGACATGAACAGAACAAATCCACAAGAAGCCGAGCAGAATTGTTTGTTTGCATGTTTTTCTCTCTCAAGAAAACCCCAACTATAACCCAAGCCTTACAAGATGAAAGCTGGGTTGAAGCGATGCAAGAGGAATTGCTTCATTTCAAACTACAAAAGGTTTAGGTACTTGTTGATTTGCCATCTGGGAAAAAGGTAATTGGCATAAAGTGGGTCTTCAGGAATAAGAGGGATGAAAAAGAAGTAATTTTTGTGAAAAATAAAGACACGCTTGTAGCACAAAGGGTTTAATTACCATAGAGGAAGGTATAGATTATGAAGAGGTTTTGCACCTGTTATCTAGAATTTGAGGCAATTAGGTTATTTTTAGCCTTTCATCAAACATTGGATTTTACTGTCCTACCAAAAAGGATGTTAAAAGTAGCATTTCCCTCTATGGGACTATTAAAGAAAGGACTGTATGTTCATCAAACAACCTCTAAGGCATTGTTGATCCTGCGCTCATACCAATAACTTCAATAAGTGATCAAAGCTCTTTATGGACTACATCAAGCTCCTAAGAGCTAGTAATGAGGACCACTAGACACTTACACTTTTCTATGGAAAATGGTTTCAGAACAGAGGTACCAATAACAAAACATTGTTTATACAGACAGAAAAAGATTTGACATTATGTTTCGTCCAAGTGTCATGTGGATGACATTAATTTTGTTCTACAAAGAAGTCTATGTGTAAAGAGTTATGAAGAATGTATGCATAAAAGAATTCAGATGAGTTCCATGGGTGAACTCACATCTTCTTTAGACATCAGTGAAGAAACAATCTGAGGATATCTTTATTAGTCCGGATAAGTATGTAGCTAACATCTGAAACAGAAGTTTTTGACATTTTATCATCCAGAACATCCACTACTCCTATAAGTCAATAAGCTCTAGTCAAAGGATGAAGATGGTGTAGATGTAGATGTACATGTCTACAGGTCTATGAATGGCTCTCTAATGTATTTTACTGCATCAAGGCCAGAACATCATGTTTGGCTGATTGTGCTGTGCTAGATTTCAATCATTCCAAAAGCATCCACTTAAATGCAGAAAAAAGGTTTTCAGTAACTCAAACATCACCCCAATAGGTTATATGGTATCCTATGGATTCACCTTTTGAACTTGAAGCTTACTCAGATAGTGACTTATGAGGAGCCAGCAGCCTGACAGAAATCAACAACAGGGTAGATGTTAATTTCTTGGAATAAGATTGATATCATGTCAATGCTAGAAGCAGACTATTGTGGGAAAATTCTACTACAAGGCAGAATATTTGCGCTCGCACATTGTTTGTAGGGCAAGTATTATGGATACAGAATCAGATGATGAATTATGGTTTCAATTTTATGAACTCCAAAATCCATATTGATAATGAGAGCACTATAAGTGTTATCAAGAATCATGTTGCTCATTCAAGGACCAAGCATATTGAGATTCGATTCCATTTTATAAGAGATTGTTATGAGAAGAGACTAATAGAGGTTATCAAGATTCACACTGATCATAATGTTGCAGACCCTTCTCACAAAAGGATTTGATGCCACCCCCAAGTTTTAACTTCTTAGTGTTAGCCAATTGGAATGTTAAATCTGAAGCTTACATTGAAGGGAGGGGGGTTAAAATTGTTAAAGTTTCTAAAGTATAGTAAGTACTCTAGTTTAAAAATTAATACTGTTGGGTATTAAATCTGGTAGTTAGGAATAGTTAAGTTCTAAGTTTAATGATATACTATTGTATGCATTTTTTATTTGGTTTTGATTAACTAACATTTCAGGATAAGCAATTGATTTGCGGATGGCTAGAAGATGTGCTGCAAAATCTACTCATATATGGTCTGTAAGTACTAAGTACTAAGTGTAAATTCCTGTATTCTATAAAGTTAAATTCTGGTAGACTTTAATAGACAGGTAGGCTAATGTTAAGTCTTGTAGATGACCGTTGGTACGGTGAGGGAAAATTAATTTTTCTTATTTAAAATATTTACCGTTAAGATTTTTACAGGCGCAATTACTTTCTAAATAGCTTTTCTATTATGGATAATTTAAAGCACTTTAGTACAAAAAAATATTTTTATTTTTTTTTTTCTTTCTTTGCTCTAAAAGAAAACTTCTTTTACAGTCGGTCCCAATAAGAAACCTGATGTTATTCATCGATTATAACTCAATTCTCTCTCTCATCTACCTAAACTTAATCATTCACATGATACTCGTACAAACCCAGCACATAGAATTTGAATTCTTACAACTTTTGTTCAACGTGTTTATATGGCCAATCTAAAGTACTCAGACAAGCATAATATGGTCGCTTTCCTAAAGAAACCAAAGGAAAGTGTTGGTTTCACTAAGGTAGTAGATTTTCTTAAAGGTACATCTCTCAGGTATGCCTTAACTCATAATCCTACTATCTATGACTCCCTAGTCAAACAGTTCTGGCAAATTGTCACAGTCAGAACACTTGCTAATAGGACTCAACAATTAGTAGCATCTATAGACTCTAAAGAGTATACTATTACTAAGGCAACTGTCAGAAGTAAACTTCAATTGGCAGATGCAACAGGAATAAATAATTTATCTGATGCTAAAATATATGCTGGATTAGCCACATTGGGGTATGTTACTGAGGGTAAATTAACTTTTTTGAAAAAGAATTTTACACCCTAATGGAAAATTTTAATCCATCATATTTTACACTGCTTAAGCCCTAAGTCTGGTGGATGGATCATTTGGTGGTGAAAAAGAAAAATAAATATGAAATAGTGGTGTGTTGGGTAGGTGTGGTTTGGACCCATAGGGACTGTTTGCTACTGCATTAATCTGTGAATCTAGTAATAGGTGTATAATTTTTCTAAAATGATTTTTTGATGAGAATGGTTCTAACTTGGAGAGATAATACAAAATTTTTAATGTACCAAGATTTTTATAAATATTATTGGACATTAATCTGAACATAAAAGGAAAGTATTTAGCCCAACTATTGTACAAAAAGCTTTTTTTGCAAACATGAAAATGGTTATGCAGGGGATATAGTACCATTGCTGCTCCTGCTATGTTGGCAGGTGCAGCTATGGATCAAGGTGAAGGATCAGCACAACCAGCTGAACCCCATCCCACACCTGTTGATCCACTACCATCCACATCCCTACCACCTAATCAATCACAACCTCATTCACCTCATCAATCACAACCTCATTCACCTCATCAGTCACAACCTCATTTACCACATCAATCACCACCTCATTCACCACATCAATCACCACCTCACTTACCATTTCAATCACCACCTTACTCACCACCTCATTCCTCACCACCTAGGTCATATGAAGCACCTCTCCCTAAAGGTAACACATCAGGAAGTGCTGAGGCTAGTATACAACTCAAAGAATTGATGGTACTTGTACCTACTTGGATGACTATTAGGGGTAGGGTTACCTAGTTTTGGAGAAAGAGTTGAAGGACACCAAACAGACCTTAGGGAATGTTGTGCTCAAATTGGTAAAGAAAGTAAAATCTCTAGAAAAAGCTTTAAAGAGGAAATCTAAGAAAGTAATTGTGTCTGCATCAAGTTGAATAACTAGAGGATCAAGGGAGATAAACAGGATATTGATGATGTCCCTCTATTCTTTGGTTTGAAGAATCCATGAAAGAGAAGTCAACATATTTTTTTACTCCTACAAAAGCTTCATGGGAGGCTCAAGAAGAAGAAGAAACCAGTCCTACAATCTTGGAGGCAGCTAAAACTTTGTCAAAAGTTGCTTCTCAAAGTATTAGCAAAGAAAAGTTGACTGATAAGGGTAAGAGATACAGGAGGAGAGCAAGGTCTATGGCTAAAAAGATTAATACTAAATTGGATGCTGAGGATGAGATTAATACTGGCAGAGTTGAGATTAATACTGGTATTGAAGATGTTAATACTGGTAGTACTAAAGTTGATTCTGGTAGAAGAGAAGGAAAAGCTCAGATGGTTGAAGAGGATATCCAGGCTACTCATAAGAACCAAAAGACCAAATAAGATAAAAGAAGCAGGATTGAAGAGGATATAAGATTGCAAGCTCAAATGGATGAATAAGTTGCAAAACAATTCATTTAGATAAGATTTAGCCAAAAGAGTGCAGGAAAGAACAAGAATTTGACAGAGCAACAACTAAAAAGAAGGCAGAAGTTCAAGAAGCTGCAAGTTTTCTATACAAAAGAAGAATAGGAGACACCATTAGGGAGCAAAACTAAAGCTAATACAAGAGTCCAAGAGACTTTCATGGAGAAATATAAAAGCAAAGATGATTTTGTGCAAAAGAATGGTGGAAATGATAAATGAGAAGAAGGAAGTTCTATGCTGAACAAAATGGCTAAAGCATAAAGGAGTAAGAGCCAATGACACAAGCACAACAAAGAGAATAACAAGTAGTACCTTCATCCAGAATCAAGTTCATCGGAAACAGACTTAATTGAAAAGCTTCTTTCCAAAAGTTGAAGACTGAATTGAAACAACTGATGAGAGTATATAAAAGTTTTGTGCCCATGGAAACGTGACGCAGAGTGAGCAAAGACATGGATTACAAGCTAGAACAAGAAACTTCAAAGAATAGAAGATTGACATTAAGAGATGCTTCAATCATAAAGGAAAAGAGAAGTTGTAAAAGAGAAGAAACTAGAATGTAGAAGGGAATCAAAAGGTGAACAAAGGGAAAGACATAATGACAATACGCACAAGATGAGTTCAACAAGGAAAGAGAAGCATATTGAAATATATAGTCAAAGATCATCATTATTAATCATATATTGTAGTAAAAAAAAAAGATGCATTCCAACTACTACAAAACCTCCTATTTATTGTTAATTAGAAGATAATTTCTCAATCAAGTCAAAAGTGCTACTTAACTATATCAAAAGAACAGATGGATCTGATAAAATTTAATGAGTTTTTTGTGGAGCTACTACTAAAATATTTTCAAGAGATGAGACTTAGTAGATTTGTACAGATTGGTGATAAAGAAGTTAGTGGGGCAAATAGAACCAGAAGAGATGTATGACAAGTACCTTTAGGGTGATCTCAAACCATGATTGATCACCTCTTAAGTGATGATGCAATCTGTGAGTTTGCCACTTTCAACAAAGAAATTAATTGGAGGTAATATCCTACTTTGTGTCGTACACTAACCTAACATTGGATGCATCTACTATATATATGTTAGCAAATAGAAAATATCCTTTGTTAAAAGATGCTTGCCAAGTGATGCTAAAGATGAAGCTTCTCTTCTCTAGATGGTGACAAATGGATTGAATGATTGTTATCAACTCTTGAAGATGATTGAAGAAGCAAGCTAGAAAAAAGAAAGTTGATGAGTCTCTAACGGTACAGTGAGCAAATTTTGGAAACTAAAGACTAAATGGAATGAAAGGTTTGGGGTGTTGGCTAACCACCACACAACAAATGTCCATCAGTTCACAAGCTTAATAGTGCATAAAAGAACTGGCTAGTCCAAAGCAAACGCTTGTTAAAGACTTCTCAAAATCCGTTCATGGAGACATTTACCACAAACCTATGAATCAATGCCACCATAGTACTGCACTAAAAGCATAGGTTACTCCAAAAGCAAACGGCTACATGTAAAGTGATACTTAAAATCCATAGATAGCTGATAGATTGAGCAAAAAAATATAAGGTTATCAATGCACCTATGTTATTTCAATGAAGCTTGACTAGTCTAATCTAGCAAATGGCTCATGGTAAAAGACATATCAAATCCGTTTGATGGCTGGAAGGTTTGCCAAAAACTACAAACCAACTTAGTTAATTAGTTGTGTATGCTGTGATGAAGCAAATACAAAGACTAAAAGACAAAATGAAGCTAAGGACTTAAAAAGGTAATTTGATACAATCATCAAAAGCTCAGCTAAAGAAAATTGAAGAAACTTGAAGTTAACAAGTAAAGTTCAAGTTTAGAGGAGGATTGTTAGGAATTTTGTATAAACAGACTTACTCTATAGATAATTGTAGTAGATTCTGGTAGTTACATAGTTAAGTACTATCCGAAGAAGGATTATCGAATTAGTACTGGAGTTGTTAAACTAGTTAATACTGCTTAGTAATAGTTTAAGTCTCTACGCAGAAATTAGTTAGATTAAAGATATGCAGGAGATATCTTAGGAAAGGATATGCAAAAATCATTTATAACCGTTTTGTAAAGCCCATTAGGGTTTTCTTAGTCTAATAAAAGAACTCCAATGCATAGTTTAGTAGATATAGTTTCTACACAAAATCAATAGAGATCAAATAGAACTCAAATTTGTAATCTGTAACCATGCATATTCAAGTTTAATAAAAAAAGATTCTTTTGTGATATTTAAAATTGTTCCTTAGTTTTAGCATTATTGGGTTAATTTCCATAATCAATAGTGGTTACTCAGTGTTCATATTATGCTATTTAGAATAATCTAAAGAGCAAACTCTTTGCAAGCTAAAGGTTAAGATCTATTTAGTAAAACGATCCAACATGTTTTATCGAGTCGAACCCTAAATTCATATTGTATATTTGTCTATCACACATTTTATCCTTGGTGTAATTGTCTTTGTCTTTGGTTATAGGTTATATTTGATGAGAAGAAGCTTGGAAGTTCTTAGGAAGTTTTTCATTGGATATTCTGGAGGACATTAAACCAGTTATCGCATGTTTTCCGTCTCCAGATATTAATTAAACCTACGAGGGAGTACTAGTTTCTTTTCTTTGTTTTCTTTTCCCTTTATTCGTTTCAACAGGTACTTCTAGAAAACATTGGGGACAATGTTCAACTTAAGTGTAGGGGGTAATAAGCCTTAGAAACTATTCTTTCATTTGCCCTTGCTTTGTCTTTAAAATAATGGGTAATATATCAAAACATAGCATAAGAGGTAATTTTTACCCAAATTTAAAAAATTTTATGACACATATCGACGAAAACTAAGTATTAATAGCGTCTCATGGATAGGAATTTATATGACTAGCATAATAACCCTCAGAATTCCACCCCTAAAATGTGAGGTTCGCCCTTAGATCTTTAGGAATTTGGGTACCCATCGTTGGTAACCCAGGATGATTTTATCTTTACCCGGTTTGAGTTAAGGTTGATCTGTAGGCATGCATGTCTATTCCGTCATTACGGACATGTATGCATTTCTTTGTCGCCTTTTTTCTGGAATGTATGGCTGTTAGTACAATATCATTAATAAGATGTACCGGTAAGCATATAAACTTTACTAAAACTTGTTAATGTGATAGGATTTTGCTTAGATAAGAGGCATTAGGATAAACCCCTTGTTTTAAACCTGTAATGTTATGAAAGTCACAAAAACCGGTCATCAACTATCCCACAGCACCTTATGCCAGTGCACATGCACCTTTAAGTGCAGGAAACCCCTACCCCTAGTACAACCCTCCAATCTAACCTTTTTCACGGTTTCTCGAATTTTTTCAGGTTAATTCGGACTATTAATAAAGAGCGTTGGTATGTGCTTAAATACACATACCTTTTACCTAATTAAATGAGCTAAAAAGACCAATAATGAACGAAAAATAGATGTAAAATACATTGTATATGTGTGTTTTGTGAATTATGTCTTATAGGTAACGAATATGTCAAAATGGATAATAAACGAAGTAAAACGGACAAAACCGAGCACGGGAATGGAAAAAGCATAAGAAATCGAAGCCGAAGGCGCATACATCTTTAAATGGGTCAACCTGTTCCCATTTTATTGGGTCGGGTCAGCCCATTAAGATGTATACATATAAACCTAAACCCTTTTATAAACCCTTAGTCCAAAATTCATATCCTAAATCTTTATCCATTAATCCTGCCCCACAAAAGCCCAAGTACAATTTAACAAAAACACGGGGTCAAAAGGGTCAAGATAACACACACCCAGGACAAAATTACTATTCACAATCTCTTTCAACCCCTTTCCTTCTAAATTCACCACGAAAACACACCATAGTTAAAACCCACTCTCACCCACACGCTCCTAACCTGCTAGAAAGAACCTGACACCCTCCTGACACCTACTAAGCCACGCTGGTAATCCCAAGTGATGTGATTAGTTGATGGGACGTGTACTAGATCCAAGGGCTCAAATGATTGTGTTGGGTAATTGGTCAAGATCTAAGGGCTGAATGAAGATTATGAGACCCTCCTAAGGTTCTTAGATCTTCTCCCCCTTATCTCAAAAGGAGGCTCAATCACACAGTGCAAGATATGTACTGTAGGAGTAGTTTAGTCTAGCTTATATTGTAATTTTCAGCTTATTTTCTGTTAAATGTCTTTAATCAATGTACTTTTTCCTTTTAAGCTTGTAACCTTTTCAAATTATTAATAAAATTCAATTACCTTTATAATTGTGTTTTGATTTTTGTTTTTACTAATAAGCAATTTTTCTTAATATGTTTTGAATTGACTTTAATAAGCTTAAATAAGCTTATTACTTTCTAAGCTAAACCCTTATTAAGCTACGCTTGATTTAAGCTTAGCTTAACAAGCTTATTACTCAAATTACTTTAAAAAGGGTCATATTAAGCTTTTGGAAGATAAGCCAAACCTGGAAGGGCTTATAGTGATTTACCAGCTTATGCTGGAGCTTGTAGATAAGCTCATTTGAGAATTTAAGTCCCTGTTTAGCTGGGACAAATATGTTTCTCATTTTCACTTTTTAACTTTATTTTTCTTATTTAGCTTATTCACTTGCCTATTATGCTTAATTCTTCTTATTTTATGCTTAATTGTGCTTATTCAGAGTTAATATAGCTTAATAAGTCAAGTTAATGGTTTTAATTAGTTTAAATTAAGTTTTGTTAAAAATTGTCCTATTTCTTAATTTAGTAGCTTATTTAGTAGCTTATATCAATTGTGCTTAAAAAAAAAAAAAAAAAAAAAAAAAAAAAATTTATCCTTAGAATTTGCTTAATTGTCTTTAGTAATGTCAGATCTCAATCTGTTCTCACAAACATGTAGCTTATTAAGTCTTTTTAAGCTTAAAAATGGAATTTAAGATCTTAAATGGGTGTTTGGCACAAGCAGTATTAACTTAGTTAAAACTGCTTGTGATTCTTTTGGTCATTAGGACAGGTTTAGTGAACTTAAATTTAGTCTTAGCATTAGTTCTAAGAAGTTTTAAATAAGTTCTAAAGAGTTTGTTAGTTTAGTTCATCATAAGCTCATGTCTGCTAGTTCATTAGTGTTCAAATTGCTTATCTGATAGAATTTTTAAAAACCAATTTGAGGTGTTGTTTTTATGTGATCAAAATTAGTTTCTATAGTATCAATTTGCAACTGTTAGAGTTAACTTCTTTGGTTTCTATTTGAGTCATATTCACATCATAATCTACATGAGCACATCCAGGAATGTTATGATCCCTCATCTTAAAATCATATAAGCTTATAAAATTTAGTCTAGCTCAATTTTGATTAGTTTTGTTTTACATAAGTTCATCTAAATCATTTTCTAGTTTGTCCAATTTTGTTTGTGAGTCTTAACATCCATGCTACTAGTAGTCAAGTGTTTTCAAAATGTCAAAAAACAAGTAGAGGCAAAACTGTAATTTTCTACTTTCTACTTTTCTAGCTTATTCATTTTGCCATTTTGCTTAATTCTAGCTTATATTTGTTATTTGAGTCCATTCCTAAATCTTTTTTCATTTTTCATCTTATTCAAGTGCTTATTAGTCTGAGTTCTTAGCTTAAAATTTGTGTCAAAATCCTTTTAAGTCTAATTTTAAAGTCTGCTGTCTTAAGTGTCTTCTTTTACATGATTTCATCTTAAAGAAGTTAGCTTATTTTTGCTTCCAAATAGATCATTAAGGTCATAGTGTTCACAGTTTATTAGCTTGTAGCTTAATATATGTTGCCTTATTAATCCCCTAAGATTAGCTAAAAATGTGTGGATTACACCAACTTTTTTTATCTGCTTTAAAGTACTATACTGTCTAATGGGGTTTAGGTGCTTATTATAAGCGTTATATAGTTAGACCTATATTTCTAGTTTAGTTAGTATTAGGTCTAGTTAATAATCTTGTTGTTTTAGCTTATTTGTCTCTTTTTGCTTATTGAGTCCTAAAATGTCTTAACATTAGCTTTAAAATCACATAATTCTTAAAAACAGCCAAATTTGTCCCGAGCTACATCGCTTTTTTCTAGCTATATCAACATAAGTTATTAAACTAAAAAGTTGTTATTCATAAAGTTGCTTATTTAATCTAAGTTTATCTTATGTCACAAAGACAAAAATTTAAAAAAAAATGTTTTTTTTCCACAACGAGAAGTCACAGATTTTTTAAACTAGTTGACATCCCCCTCACAACACAACATGGCCTTACCAATGTGCCTGGGGTCTTTTTCAATTAATACTTTGCATCACTCATTATTATATATCTTCATTTAATTAGCTTTATTCAGCTATATTTATTTAAACAGCTTATCTGTTTCAGTTTATTGTAGTGATTTTTCTTTATAACCCCTTTTTATTTGCTTTATAGAAAATTTTATAAAATTTCTAAAAAAAAATTTCGGATTAAAGTTTTATATTTTAATTTCATTTTTTAGTATTATTTAGTTAAAAAATAGTTTTAATTAGATTAAAAAGTCAAAAAAATATTTTCTGTCTTTTAAAGATTATTTTTAGTCATTTAACTTAGGAAATTTGCAATTTGAGTTTTTAGTGTTTTAATTTGTCTCATTTAGTTATTTAGTCGTGTTTTATTATTAAGTAGACGTTTTTTAGATTTAAATGTTTAATAACTTTATTTCTTAGATTAGTGTGCCTTAATTTCTTTTTCCCTTTGCGTTAGTAGTTTTAGAAACCAAAACCAAAACTTAAATGTCAATCAAGCTTGATTTTCAACATGAACGTAGATCTCCATTTCACCTCTCACCGAGGAGAACGATACCTGTGTAATTACGTCTATTATTCTTTCCTAAGAATAATTTGTATATACTAAGCTTACTATACTATATATGTATTATAATATATATTATAGTTAAGAGAGGGGTATATTGAACGAACATCAAATGGCGCCGCTGCCGAGGAGAAGTGTTACGCGATATTTTATAGAATTTTTCAATGCTCGATGCCTTAGAAGAGCCTTTCCCGTGAATCAGTTTTTTCGTTTATTTTACTAAAAATACAAAAATATATCTTACACTTCTCTAGTCTTATTTTCACTTTTATATTTGAAAATAATACCGTTTGTTAATAGTCGTTTCGCTCAATCTTTAAGTTAACAAACTATAAGAGAGGTAAAAAGGAGGCTCGATACCTACGAACTTCGACCCGAAAGGAGAAGGTTTTAAAAAGCTTTGCGCTTACCACGCTCCCTCCGCTTCTTAGTTTGTTTACTAGAGGCTACCGTATCTCTCTTTTATTTTTAGGATACCAAAAATATTTTCCTATTCTTATTTTTATGTATTATTTGAAAAATCTATAAATATTCTCTTATCCCTTATTTCGTTTAATTCTATTCTCTTAACTCTTCTATGCCGATAATTCTTCAACATGTCTTGGTTTTTTCAAATGCTCCGTGGTCGTGAAAGGTCCGTTTAAACTACGGTGGAAATTGTCGCATTGTACCAATCAGTGAGTTTTCGAGATGACCCTTTTGTCTATGACTCTAATTCAAATTCTATAATCCTCTACTTAATTTCCTGATTTCTCTAACCAAACCTCACAACTCCCCAAACCATCTCGATCAACACGCAATTTCATTGTATTCATTGTAAAGATCCTTTCATAATGATGGTGTTAACGTTGTCAACGGTAGTACTTGCAATGGTTGGATACAAGCTTAACGGAGGATTTTGTTTGTTTTGCACTTCAAGTGATGAAAATTCATCCATTGATGCTCCTAACTCTTTCAATGATCTTCCAAACGTTTTTACCTACCCTCCACAACCCCAGTACGAATCATACTCGTGTGAATTATTGGGAAACGGACGCTCAATATGTTATGATATCGAGCGTCTACCACGATTCCCCCTGAGCCTTGTTCTATGAGCCTGGAACCGATTACTAATCAACACTTTGGTGATAATTATTTATCCAAAATTCACCGGCTGTTTTCACCACAATAATATCTTTGCTGTGAAAACTGTGGGGGTCCTCATGAAAGTTTTCAATGTCAACCGATGAATCAAAACTATTTCGGTTTTGACCAACCCCCCGCAGTATTCCATCAATCATCAGCCTCTGAGTATTCAAGAGAACCTTAATCAGCGCAAAGAGATTATGTCAACTTCTTCAAATGAATGCAATCATTTTTGGTGAAAAGTTGCTTTCAACAAAAGCAGCGCTTAGCATCGATCAATCCACCTCTTCATAAATGAGTATCCAAGATATGGAGGAGCTTAAGTAGCATTATTTAATGAAATGTTAATATAAGTTAATGACTTACAGAAAAGATTACGTAATGAGAAAATAGATATTCATATTTAGAAGGGAATACGAAAGTATGCATTTGATGATACTAAATGTAAATACACTGAAAGAAGTATTGATAAAAAAAAGAAAGAGCTTCAGCATCTAGAGCAGGTGGCTAATCTTAGTACTTATCCTTCGCATGTTTTCAAATCTCTTTTTTCTATCTCATGACGTGGAAGACTAGGAATTTAAGAGAAGAGTAACCTATTCCATTGAAAAGCAATTGATTCTCAATACCTCCAATCTATTGCAAATCACGACCCTAGCTTACCAACTTTGGAGCCCGAGGACTCTCTCATCATGGGGGATGAGCATCTTAGCACTATTCCTGAAAAGGAATCGGACAAATTCATAAAGTCTAGTGTTGAGGACCTTGTTCCAATCCCAAGTGAGTCCGAGGATACATCCGGGAGTGATAGTGATTTACCTTGGTGTAATGATTTCTCTCCCATTAACGTTTCTGAGGAAAAATTTGTGACTTTCTTTAACCCTCTCTCTTCGAATCAAAAGATATTTTTACTCTATTTGAAGACGAGTCACTACCGATGACAGGATGTTTCCAGAAGAAAATTTTAAAATTTATTCGAACCCTCTTTTCGAATTCGATGACGAATACATCTCTAGTGACGTAAATCCTCTTTTTGATGAGGTGTTAGAGGACATAGAGAGTAAGGACTCTTATGTTTCTAACCTTGATGAGCCGGCTTTGCTTGTCACACCACCTCTTTTTCCGATTTTAATAAGGATGAAATGTTTCGACCCAGTGGACGACGTTGACAGATGAGTTTCTACTTCACCGGATCGTCTACTCAAGTTGAGCGTTGCATCCGCTTCTCGAGGGGTGCACCGATGAACCACACTCTCTAGAAGAGAATAAATATTTATTGAATTAAGAAACTAAAGAAACAAATGGAAAAGATTTTGTACGATGCTTCAATTGATGATTTGATGACCGAGTGAAAAGGTTTTTTGCACCCGGGATTCATGAGAAAAAAATCCTCCAACATATGTGAGCTTACCCTTTGAGGATCGCCATTATCTTCCCATCACATATATTATCCGAATTTTTCTTCCCTTAATTTCACCTATCTGGTGAAATCTTCTCGTCCTCTCTCTTCTCCGGGAGTGAGGATAACATTTTGACCCGGCATATCTGCTTATAGTTTTTATTCCTTAGAACTGGTGGCATATAAATGTCCAATGGAAGTTTGCTCTTCCACGTGTTTCATCCCTAATATCATGATCATATAGGGAGAGTCAAGCTAGAGGCTCGCACAAAAACAAGCGCTTTGTGGGTGGCAACCCATGCTTATCCCTAGTAGTAGTATATTAGTATAATATTTATGGGTTAATAGCACAAAGAAGTTACTAATACTTTCTCAAAAAGTTCGCACATAAAAGTTATTTTCTAAACTTTAATTTCTGTTCACTTAGTTACTAACCTCTTATAAAAACACTGAAATTGGGGTTACTCAACTTGACAAAATAACTAAAACATCATTGAACATTGTAAAAACATGACATTTATGTACTTAACTTACCTTAAAATTAACTACATGTCCAGATGCTCGGATTAACATTGAAATTATAAGAGGAGTAAGTTTATCAAAAAGTTCAGTAACCTAAGTGAAACAAAATGAAAGTTGAGTCAACTATACGAACTATTGAGGAAAGTTATAGTAACTTCATTGTCTATAACCCATAAAATTATCCTAAATATACTACAACTAGGATAAGAGCATGTTTTGCACCCACAAAGCGAGCTTGTTTTGTGCGAGCCTCTAGCATACTCACCCTATAATGAACATAGATATTAGGGATGATAACACTGTGGAAAGCTAACTTCCTATTGGGACATTTATAATCCACCAGCTCTAAGGAATAGAAAATATAAGCAGAGATGCCGGGGTCAAAAATGATATCCTCACTCCCGGAGGAGAGAGGAAGAGAAGATTCCACCATAAAGGTAAATAATGAAGAACATTTGGATAAACATATGTTGAGTGCAAGATAGATGGCGATCCTCAAAGGGTAACACACATGTTGTGAGTAAACTTTTTTTCTCATAACTCCCGGTCAAAAACCTTTACCATCGTCCCATCGAAATCAATCAACTGAAGCATCGTACAAAATCTTCCCTACCATTTAAGTTCTTTAGCATATCAAATGCTCAAATAAATCATTATTCCACTTCGAAGGTGTGGGTTCAATCGTACCCCCTCGTAAATGGAATCTACGCTCCAACATATGCGAAGTTAGACGGATCACGTGAAGTCAAGAACTCAATCTCGTCAACGTCGCCACCTGGGTCGAAACATTCATCCTCATTAAAATCGGAAAGAGGTGTGACAAGCAAAGCCGGCTCATCAAGGTTAGAAACATAAGAGTCCTTACTCTCGATGTTCTCTAACACCTCATCAAAAAGAGGATTTACGTCACTAGAGATGTATTCGTCATCGAATTCGAAAAGAGGGTTCGAGTAAATTTTAACTTTTTCTTCTGGAACATCCTCATCGGATAGTGACTCGTCATCAATAGAGGTAAAATCATCATTTGAATCGAAGAGAGGGTTAGAGAAAGTCACAGATTTTTCCTCAGATTCGTTCATGGGAGAGAAATCATCAAACAACTCGGTAATCACTATCACTCCGGAAGTAACACTCGGACTCACTATGGGATTGGAACAAGGACTCAATACAGACTATTATGAGAATTCGTCCGATTCCTTTTCAGAAATAGTGCTAAGTTCCTCATTCCCCATGATGAGAGAGTCCTCGGGCTCCAAAGTTGGTAATAAAAAGTGTAACATTTTTATTATACTTTTATAAATATCGGTTCGGGACTCATTTGAGCGACTTAACGACCGATTCAAATCTCGAAACTTGCGCCATTGTTTTTATAATCATTTTTCTGATAAAAATGAGTATTTATTTGATAATATTTCAGAAATATTTTATAACATTAAATAAAATATCTGTTATTCATTTTGTGAACCGGTTTCGCTCCGTCTGAAATAAAAATGGATTTCAACTCGAATAGTCGCGTTTTCAAAAACGCTTTTAATTAAAAATGATGAATAATTTATTTAATATTTTTATTAAATAAATACCGATAATTAAAAACAAATTTAATTGTTTTTGTGTGTCCGCGTTGTATATTGCTCGAATAATGTTTGCGGTGCTGTTTCAGCCCTTTTCGGCTCGTTTCCAGGTCTCGGGCAAAACTAAAAAGTTGTCAGGAATGTCATTCCACATCAAATTGCTTTAGAGTCCGAGTCGTGAAAACGTGATTTAGATGATCGTTCTTATAAGTCAAGCCAGACCCTAAAAAGTCAAAGATTGACATCGTCATTCTAAATTCGAAAATTCTCGGATGTTACAGCGGGGGTTAGATTTGGTCAAAACCGGAAGAATTAGAATTACAGCAAGGGTTAGGTTCATAGTAATTTTGATTCATCGGTTGACACTGAAAAGTCTCATGAGGACCCCCGTAGTTTTCACAACAAAGATATTGCTGTGGAAAATTAGGTGAAGTTTGTGGAAAATTATCATTATCAAAGTTTTGATTGAAACACGGTTTCGGCTCATAGAATATCAATTGTTGACATTGAAAAATATCATGAGGACCCTTACAGCGAGTACAACAAAGATATTGTTGTGGAAAACTCGGTGAATTTTGTAGATAATAATTATCATTAAAGTTTTGATTGTAGCTTGGTTCCTGCTCATAGACAAGCGGGAACCGTGGTGGACAATCATAACCATGGTGAGAATCATTTCCACATAACTCGCACAAGTATGGCTCGTACTGGGTTGTAGAGGGTAGTCGGAAAATTTTGGAGGATCATTGAAAGAATTCGAATTTAGAACATAAGTGAATCAATCTTCATCTAAAAAAAAGCATACAGAACAAACTTCATCCATATAAATTATTTTACACCGCACACAAGTACACTGTTAAAACATATCACCAAACGGGCCACCACACTTAAAACAACTACGTGGGGTGAATGTCGACATAAGAATTAAACAAATGAGATTAAGAAGAGTATTTTTTTTTTGTATTTTAAACAAGAAAAATATTTTTTATAATTGAAAGTCAAAAGTGTACGGTAGCTCTCTAGAAAATGCACAAAGAAGCGGAGGAGCGGGTAAGCGCGAAGCGTTTTAAAAACCTTCTCCTTTCGGGTCGAAGTCCGCAGGATCGACCCTCTTTATACCTCTTATAGTTTGTTAACTAAAGATGAGCCGAAACGACAATTAACAATCGGTTATTTTTAATATTAAAATAAAATAAAAATAAAAATAGAAGTGTAAAATATTTTTGTATTTTAATATAAAATAAAACGAAAACTTTCACGGGGAAAGGATCTTCAAGGCTCGAACACGAACAATTCCGTAAAAATCGCTACACCTCTCCCCGGCAGCGGCGCCATTTTGATGTGATCGTTTTAAACATGTATCAAACAAATAACCCTCAAATGTATATAATATATAATACATATACGTATACGTAAGCTAAGTATCATACAAATAATAACGGGGATATTAAAACGCGACTTAAAAACCTAAATCATCAAATTTTAACCCTAAAAATGCAAATTTATTTTTTAAAAGTCCTAAATGATTAAAAATAATTTTAGAAAAAAGAATTATATTTTTTTGATTTTTATTTTATTTATTATGAATTAAAACAGTTTTAATCTAAAAATATTATAAAAAATATTAAACTAATTTACAAAAATCTAAAAAATTTATAAAAAGTACTTTGAACTAATTAAAGTCTAAGAAAAATAAAAACTTGAAAATTAGTTGAACGGATAAGCAGTAAATAAGCGAAAAAACTAATAAGCTTAAACTGAAAAAAAACAACTATATTAATTAGATAGTGTAAGTTAATAAACGAAAAAGACCCAAGGGCAGTTGGTAGTGAGGGTGTGTGCTAAATTGTTGGGTGTGTGAGGGGGAGGTCTTAGGCTCGAAACTTGTGGCCACCCCTTTTTGATAAAACAAATTTTTTTTTATTTGAAAAAGCTAAAGAATAAGTAAAAATAAGCACATTTAATAAAGAGACTTATAGCTAGAACTAATTAATAAGCTAGTAAAAAGCAATTGAAAATGACAGTTAACTTGTTTAAGATTTAAAGAAACTTAGCTAAACTGTTTGGCCTATTTAGGACTTAATAAGCACAAAGAAATGAAAATAAGCTAACAAAATAATCTAGAAAAGCACTTAAATCAATTAAGACGGCAGGCATAAAAACAGATTTTAAGGACTTTTGACCAGCTTTAAGCTCAAATATAAGACTAATAAGCTAAAGATATTAAGCTGAAAACTCAAAACATATTTAGAATTATACTTAAATAACTCAATTAAGCTGAACTTGAGCAAACAAGTTTAAAAACTAAGCTAGAAAATACACATGAACATGACATAACAGATTGCTTAATTTTAGCTTTTAGAAAGGAAATGACAGATTTGAAGCTTAAGAATCAGACTCTATAAGCCAATTAAAAATCTAAAAGCTTCAAACAGATAAAGACCATGAGTAAATAAGCAAGTAAAAACAGGAATTAAGCTATCTCAACTACTAAATAAGCTAGAAATCTAAATCTAAGCAAGCTGCATACTATGGCTTTTGATAATGACTTTTTGGCTAAATGCATTTTGAGTTTCAGACTTAAACCTGGTTTTGACTATTAAAAACTTAAAACATAATTCCTAAAGACTTTAATAAGCTAAATGAAACAACGTTTAACCTAGTTAAATCTATGAATTAACTACTTAGTGATCTGCAAGCTCAGACCCTAAAGATTAAGCTTAAAAACCTTAAGAATGCTTTGTCTGTTTCAATCTAGATTGCACAAAAGGTTTTTCTAAAATTTTAAAAACTGAAGACAGGTGCATTAGACTCTTAATTGGACATAAAAACTAAAACTTAAACA